>VZTJ01003395.1:2353073-2373699 GCA_013397795.1 Orthonyx spaldingii
TTTTTTGTCTGATCTAAGCTGGTTGCACAGTCTTCTCTGTAAATAACAGAAACTGTTGAAAAAATAAGTTTATTCCCTCCAGAAACTGAAGTTTAAACATGAACCTTAACTTTTCATTTTGCCTAATTAAAACTTGTCATCTGAGTAAATCTCCAAAACAAGTATAAATTAAATGAAAACTGAGTAAAATATTCTGTAAGACAAGTAATTAGCAAGCAGTTGTCAAATCTTGTTATGAATAAGTACATTTGTTCCTTTGAGAAAGGTTTTCGTTAGTTTGCCAGACTTACTTCTCTACATAATACAAATGTTAAACAGGAGTTGGTCTAATACTTGGATTTGTAAAGGTGTGTAAGGAAGAAAGAACCAAAACTTCTTCCAGCTTTTGCTATTTTTGTAAAGGTGTGCATCCGGAATTTGCAGATGCTTAAGCCTGGGGTGCAGTGGTCTTGCATAAATGACATAAACATTTTAAAAATGTTTCAAAAACCTCTCTGTAGGTGAAGGTTATTGCCTTCCTTTTCCAAGCCAGAACTGAAGTGTGCATGCTCACACTGGTGCTTTATTATCATATGCTTGTCTCTGTGTATGCTGGTGGGATAAATTGGATGCTCTCCTTGGAAACCCTTCTACTTCCATTAAGTTTTAGGAAAGTGTAGTGGATGCCAATGATCAGTGCACAGCATGTGGTCCCAATGACTCTTCTACTTTTAAATTCCCTTTTTGATGTAGTAACCTGGTAATATCTGCTATTCTGAGCACAACTGATTTGTTCCTTTTGTGTGTAAATGTTTGCTGAACAGCGATGGTTTACTAAAACTGTCAAAGTTTTCATGCTATTAGCTAATGTTATCCTGATAAACCACACTAAAAGCTTGACTTGATCTCTCAGAGCTGATTTCATTGGTAAAAAAACCAATTTGATGATTTGATGGACTCTACATCTTCATGTTTAGTCTGCCTATAGTTCTATACTTTCATATAAAGCCTTATAAATGGCTTGAACATTACAGCAACAAAGCCTGAAGCTTAAAGAAAATACCCTGTTCAGGTCTACAGAGATGTTTCAGCAGGATGAGTGTCTGTGATTCACTTGCACAAAGCTATTTTCCAGGTCTTCATTATTGCTGAAACAAATTACAGAAACAGACAGAACTCAACCAATCTGTTTTCCCAAGTACTGCTCTCACCTTGATCAAATCCCAGCTCTGTGCAGCAGGCTGTGTAACTGGAAGTGCCTTGCAGCATGCCCTCCAGGTCTGGTAATGAAGTCCAATTCCCACCGAGGAACAGATGACAGTATCCTTCAGAACAGAAATATTCCTCAGAAGATTTAATTTATCCTGTATTGGGGCTTTTGGAAACTAGGCAAAAAGGAGCTGAAAGAAGCTCCTAAATAATACAAACATGTTCCTGATGGTTTTAATTCACTTTGGCTAAACCCAAGAAATCTTGACTATCACTACCCTGGGATGCTATTGCAGTTGGCCCATAACAGCATGTGCATTGCAGACCTCTTGCCACATATATATTCTTCACATCTGCCCTCCTCCAGTAATGCTTCTTGCTGAGAGCTTTACTTTTTCTACCTTTTCCTCTTCTTTTTGGTGCTCTGCCTACTGGATCTCACTTTTGTCTGCCTTTTCCATCTCACCACATCTTCCACAGCCTCCTGCTTTTCTTTCTCTGGATGAACAGTTCTTGTTGCACCTTTAACTTCTATAATTCTCTATCAAATATTAGGAAATTTATCAGCCTTATTATGATCCCTTTCTTTCTTTCATTCCTTTCTCCAGAGAGCAACCTCCTTTCTGGATTTTTAGAATATACCTGCCCATCAATATAGTTGTCTTTAAACTAAGTAAAAGTGTGTTTAGCAAGAAACAAGCTGCTTAATTTAATTAAATGGTGTGAGGAACTAAGTATCTGCATAGTGACATTGAGTAAAATACATCATTATAACCACTTCTATTTTTTTCCTAGACTGTTTAGAGTTAGTAGGTGTTATTATAGAGGACCATTTGGCTGATCATGGCATACAAGAGCAGCTGTGGATACATCACATAGTGATTAATATTTTGTGCAGTTATGGCTGGAAGTATGAAATGTAAAAATAAAATAATAGAAGTTTAAAATACTGGAGTTTTCAGAAATTTTCTCCAGTACTCTTGATGACATATCTGATACAAACTTGTGATTAAAGTGGAAGAGAGATTTGAGCTCTTCTGACTCTTGTCTGTAAGGGAGGAAAACAGCTGGAAACTTCATGTTTCAGTCGGGAATAAGAGCTGGAGTTATTTTGATGAACTTGTTTTCCCTTGTTGCAGGAGTGTGCAGAGACTGACCAACTCAGAGCATAGCAAGACATCTAGTAGGACAACTGTCTTGCCATTTCCTGGGGTATGGATTGTCTTCAACCACCTGCCAGGGCAGAAACTTGAGGCTCAGGCATAAAATGAAAAAGTATTTTTCAACTTTTATCATTTCAGCAAGCAAAAAAAGATTAGATAACGGACATGTGAAGTAAAAGATTGGTGTTATCTCTTTTTTTTACTCTGATATAGTAGCTCTTACCTGTTCTAGAAATCTTTGGAGTTTGTAATTTTTCCTGGCATGGAGTAATGTGCCAATTCTTACTTGACGAGGCTAAATTTCTGAAGTGTTTTGGTTTTGGCGGTGTTTCTAAGTGAATGGTTCTTTGAGTCCAAGTGTGTTGTAATCCAAAAGCTCTGTCCTAAATTATAAACTACCTAAATGTGAAATGTAAGAGTGAGATTTTAAACCCTTTGTTCTCTGGTACCTTGAGTATTGAAATTTTTCTCTTCATGAGTAGGCTTTGAGTCTATTAATGTTTTTTTCCTTTTTAAAGAATGTAACACTAATTGTACCTCTAGTATTCTTTCATAAAGATGACAGCAGTGAGACTGCTTCAAAAAATTACACTTTTGATAATGATGTTTTAATTGCTTTCTGTCTCCAGGACTGTGTGAGTGTATCCTTATAGTGAAATGAATGCAGGGATCACAGGGTCAGTGAGCAAGCAGAATGGAGCAAGACATTTGCCTCTGAAGCTGAGAAAAAAACCCTCTAATAAAACCCAAACAAATTTAAAAAAAAGTGCTTCTAAGTAATTAATGAGAAAAAGCAAAACCCCTCACCTCACCAGATTTAAAATCCCCAAACAAAACAAAACAAATAGGAGATGGGCATCTGATTTTTCTTATTTTCACAGGTGCTAAATTTTCCATTTGCTGCAACTATGTTTGTCCTAAGAGGTCATGTGTGTAAATATTAACTGAAATGGTTAATATAAGAGAAAACAAAAAAGACAACTCTTAACTCTTGGACTAGGCAATTATATATTTCATCATTTTTTGCTCTGGCTTGAAATTTGTGAATGTGGCAAACACCAAAAATCTAGTAGGTTATCTTTTTATTTTCTATACCTGCTTTTCATCTTGTCAATCCTCTTTTCCTCTGTTTTTTAAAAACATCTTTATATAATTTCACACACATATAAAAGTTTCTGCTCCAACGTTCAGAGATTTTAGACTCTTTCTGAAGATGTGGGTGTACAGGAACTTTGAAGGCTTACACTGAATAAAAGGAGCTGCAATTCCTTTACTGATGCTGATTTTTTTTCTGAGTGACTTTTTTTTATTGTTCCGAATTGGCTATTCTTCTTTCTGTGACTCTGCTATGTGAATTTATACTTTTAAACAATTTATCCACTTCTAAATTTGTGTGAATGCCTAAAAGGTCTTTCAAAAAGCTTTCTTTCAAAATTTGCAGCCTTTGTCTCTGTATTTACATTGTATATTGTCAGCTGAAGGATGCTTTCTAAACCAATGCGTGCTGTAGCATCACATGTATTTTCTGTACAGAGGACCAAACTCTTTATCTGAGTGTACATATCTAACTGAAGGGTTTTAAACTGAAAGGCTGACGTATAATATTTGCAACTCCTTCTGTGTAAATATATAACGATTTTGTGATATCACTTCTTAACAAGAATTTAAAAAATAAATAAACTTCACTGAAAGACAGTTTATCCGTTCTTGAAAATTAGATGCCAAGCCTTCAAGGCACATATTTGTCTTTGCCTAGGTCATCTTTGAAACACATTTCTGTATTCAATCCTTCATTTTTTTATCAATCTAGCAGAACACCCAAGCTGTAATTTTTATCTATGATCTCTGTTTCCTTTTCCCTGCTTCATCTGACAATTCTCACACCTACTGACACACAATTTTACTGGCTTAATGGCTGTGATTAAATTCATGGTTTAAGAAGACTCCCACTGAAATCTCCTTAGTCTTGACATCTGCAATGCAGTTTTTGCTATTGAGTTATTGTTCCTGATCAAGATGCTGTGTGACTGCTGGTGATGGCTTGCAGGGACAGAGAATTCCCCAGGGGAGTGGGTATGGTGATGAGGCTGTGGGCGGCTGAGGTCAGAAGGTTCTTGTTGCTGGCTATAATTTAAGGCATCTCACAATTCTGCTTTGGCCTTAAACTGTTTTTGCTGTGCTTAATGTACCTGCATGAACTTGGGACTCCCAGACAGTCAGTGGTTATGGGATCCTGCATGGCTGTAAAACATTCTCCTGTCCATGCTGGTCTGCACTGAGATCCAAGCTGAGGGGAATTCAGAGGTTTTGGTGTCCGAGTTAGCTCTATATTAAACACAGCTCTTCAGCTGTGGCAGTCACACCTTTCTACAAAATTTTTAGGGACCTGTCTTTTGGACCAGATCTGGCTCAGGCTGTAGGTGCTGCAGCCATTCTCATAGGTCTGTGCAGAAATACAAGTACAGGTTTTCCATGCACAGGTCCAGCTATGGAACTTCATTCACTGATGGAGAAAAAACTTAGCCAAGGGATGTAATAGCTTGTCCTTCAGCTTATTATTTGCAGACAAAAAGGTTCTGAGTGATATATTTACACTGGAAGAAATCACAAGAAACTCTGGTAATGCCAAATGATTTCTGAAAAACTGGCGTGACGTCTTTTGCATTGGCTGAGGAAGTAAAATGTGTGTTCTGACAAACCTGAAGTGATGATTATGTATGTTCCTCTTTTAATATTTCCTGTGTGGAAAACTTGGGAAGTGTTGAAGCCAACAATATTCTTGTTGCCAGTTAATTTGGCTGCCAGCTCCAGCATAGATTCTCTGAATAGACGTAACAAGTGGTACTGGATATAAGTGATTTCCAACAGAGAACAACTTACAGAGGTTCCTGCAGAATCAATTACCAAAATCCCATACCAAATGTGGTAACACAACTTCAAGAACTGTTCTAAGCTGGAAGCCATCCTCACCTGCTCTCTCATGGCTTTGCTTTACAGGGTTTTACACATTTTAGAGATGCTGTTAACTGCAACTAGGAATATAATGCTGTGATAATGATTTGAGACACTGTTTAAACAATACCCTCTCTTGTTAGATTGATCATAGCACACTGGCAGGGGTTCTATCCAGAGAAAAAGATGTGTGTATATTCATTACCTGTACATTATAGATATATATGTATTGTCAAATTTAGACTGCTTGGGGACACAATCTTGAAACACTTACACAAGTAGTGTTTAGGCATTCTAGTAATCTTACCCAAGTGGCTGCACTCAATTCCTTGGTGTTCTGAAATGGTGTTTGCTTTCTTTCAGCAAAACTTACTATAAATTATGTGTTATTTATATGTATAGCCATTCCTTATTGCAAATCTTTGTTTTAGCAGTTAAAATGGTCTTAGTGTGAAAATGGATTTTGCCTGTAATTATGACTTGTTTGCGTGAAAACACTTCATAACATCTTATTAAAAAAGCATTACAGTTCAAGAGGGCTTTGACTCAATAAGCTATTTAATAATGTTAAAGGCCACAACTTGTTTTGGTTTAGAAGCAAAGCAGTCTGATACATAGCGATAAAAAGGAGATGTGCAATTCAAAATTACACCTCTGTTGTTTAAGAGTTGAAAGTTTATATAATGGTATTGTGTTTTAATGTTTTACCTCCTATTAGTATATAAAATATTTTTTCTGATTTATGGTAGTGTACAAGTTTTATGATTTTGTTTTCTTCTTTTATCCTTACTAGTTTATTCATAAACAGACTAAATCAGGTAAAAAACTTAACAATTGTTTCACTGTTCTGTTTTCCTCTATTTTTTTTACCTTCTCGAGAGAAGGTAACTGGAGAATTCCTTTCAACATGGTAGCTACTGTCCAACATAATATTTACTTAAACTACATCAAATCTAGAGATAAATATACTGCTTAATTAACTCACCACGGTCAGTGTTTTAATAGAAAGTAAAAGGAATTTGTATCTTCAGAAGCTACCGTTGCCTTTAACTTTTCTAGATGATTAGAATATTCAAGTCAATACTGCTCAATTAATTTTAGTAATAGGCTCAGTGGTCTGGAAGCAATACCTTTTTGTTTATTTATTTAGGTCATGCTCATATGTAGATAAAACTTTTGAACCTATAGCAGCTCTTGGCAGTTTGAAAATTAGTGTTAATTAACTTCTCCGCTTATATTCCTTCAAGCTAAAGCGTAGTTGATGAGTTATCATGGAAATATAATAAATCCTGAAGCTATTTTGGAAACATAGTCATTTAACCTTAATTAAATGCTTCATCAATGGAGACAAATGAATTCTTTAAAGCCATATTATTTGGTGTTTGGAAATACCTCAGAATTCTTATATATGCATTTGTAATTCTGGGAAGTAGAGGATCAGAAGCAGGATGAGAAGACCTGCTGCACATATAGATCTTTACAGAAATGGATCTGTCTGCTAAACTTGCAATTGGGGAATCAGGCACTGATATAATGCCAATATTCTGGGTAATTTAATATTTTTTTCCCTTCTTGAATCTACGTGTTATTTGTATTGAGCATTTTGCTTGAAGTAGGAAGAGAATTTTTCAATTAGATGTGATTTATTAGAGCTATTTGCAGAGGATTGTAATAAGACCATTGAACATATTTCCCCCAAAGTGTGTAAGAACAGTAGTTACCTGTTGTAGCGTTTAATAGGATGCTTAATTTATTCTTCAGAAAGAAGTTTGTTCTCTCCAGAGAACTACTGGTTGAAGATGTAAAAGTAATTTTTTTTTCCTCTGATCTTGGATAACAAAGACACCATGGCTGTTGAGATGGGAACAGCTGTTCCTATCCTTTCGAAGTCTGAACTCTGCTCCTTTTTTTTCCTAGGAGGAAGAGCAAAAAAAGATCCTGATTGCTTCATGGTATTGACCACTCAGGGTTCTTATTCCAAGGGGAGTATTTTCTGTCTTTAGGAAATGAGTACTGAAAGATGTACTTAATGGCTTTGACATCACAGTATTTGCACACAAAAACGCAACGATGAGAATCTGAAATCTGGCCCTGGGGAACGTGATCCTGTGCAAACTGACACTGTATTATCTCCAGACTGTCAGTGTTCTCAAAGCAAGCCTGTTCAAATTCATTGAGCAGAATGGCATGTGGGAATAATTTCAGCTGTTCTCAGAAATCTGTGTATCGCTTTCTACCTTATCCTCTAACTGGAGTAACTGAGAACTCCTGCTACTCTGTGTAGTTGTGTTTTGGAGAGGGCAAAGTAAAATATAGTGCGTTTTTTTTCCCCTCACAGTTTTAGATGTGAGATTGAAATGGTTCTTTTCCTTCAGCTGTTTTTATTGAGCTAGTGTAGACTGTGAAGCTCAAAATCCAAACAAAAACCTGAATCTGAAGTCCAAAATTTTACTTGGTGGGATCTGAGGAAAATTATTCTGCTGGCATGGACAGAACAGATATTAATTTGATATAACTTGGAGTATTTGACTCCCAACTAAATATACCTCTGTCTCTCTTATTGGTTAGATGAGTGTATAAAAAGATGATTTTAAAGTGAGTCTTTGGTAGCAATTACAAATGGAAAAATATTGCATGTCTGATAGAATAATGAACAAGAGTTATTTTAGGAGTTTCCAGTAAAATATAAAATATGGAGTGCTGCCTTTTCACTTGAGGACATTGTGTTCTCCAGCACTTCCTGAAGTTTCTAACACTAACAACTTTGACAGCAATATGAAGGATACTTCTGTCATCATAAATGTTTGCTAATATCTCTTTAAGTGGCAGGTCCCATAAGTTTAATTTGTTTTGCATGCTGCTGTATGAAAAAAAATTTAAAATGAAGTCAAAAACAACAATTGTGCCACATTATTATTTAAATCAGATATCATTAATGCCTTGAAATGTTATATTTTGATAATAAAATTAAATCTCTTTGAATGGAGAGTGAATTGAAAACTCCATTACAAATCCTTTTTTTTCTGCAAGGACTGGAAATTACTGTGAAGCTCTTGGAATTAATTTAAATAACTACTCTTCAGAGACAAAATTAATCTAACTTTGATAAGTATTGTCCTAATGCTTTTTAAAAATTATTTGCAAACATAAATTTCCATAATAATAATATTTTTTGACAGCTATAACAGCTAGGATAACTTGAACAATTTGTAAATAATTTGTAAATAGTGGAGAGCTTGATGAAAGGAGTTTCTGTAACCCAGGGGCCTATGCTGTTTTTTTTAATATGGTTGATGGTTTCATTGGGAATAAGAAGAACTTTAAAGAACTTTAAAGATTTTATGCTATCTTCATGTCTTTTATTCACTTTCTTTTTTTTTTCTTCTCAAGGAGAGAGAGATGGGAAAGTTTGCTTGAATAAGGCTTTTAGAAACCCTTTAGAACATCACCCAAGAATTTCTGTGTGCTCCTTGGACATGCACTCTGCACTCTGAAGCAGGGCCCTGCAGATCACTTTATTCATCCAAAGTGGAAACATCACCTGAAGTGAAGTATATGTGGCTGTACACTATAAATATTTGCTACAACTAAATACAGACATTTTTTTCTAGATTGATAAATGTTTTCATATACGTATTTTAATCTCAGGTTCTGTAAATGGTAGTGGCTGCTGATCACAGATGTGTATCCTAGTAATGAAATACCTGCTGCCTGTCACACAGCTCTAGGTACCTTGGAGCCCAGCTCTCTGCCTCCTTTTCCAGCCTTGGCAATTATTGCTGAATATTGTGAAAAGGGCTCTTGGGGAAGAATTTTAGCATGACAAAGAGTGTTTCTGCTCTCCGGATTTAAAGCATACTAATTTAAGATATTCTTGCAGGAACACGTTCATTAAAGAAGGAGTTTTAGTAAAGTAGAAGCCATGAATGCATGAGAGAACAGTAAAATATAAGAAATTTTTATGGTTGAACTCAACATTTAGGAGGCAGACCCAGAAGGCCACTGTGGCATCATGCTCTGTTGAAAGCAGTGTTAGATTTACCCCTTCAGTTTGGGCTAACGAAGACAAATATTGCCAGTGAATTAAAGTATTTGATTGCTGCTTTTACAGAAAAGCACCGAGTAATTTGAATGTGATCTAACCATCACATGCAATGGAGACAAGTGTGCTGAAAAAAAAATACAACTGAGAGAAGAAATCTGCCATGCTCAACATTTGCAGGCATACATAGTAGAAAATACTCCCAGAGAATTGCCCATCTTCCTGATAGAGAAATACATAGGAATGAAAGGCAGAGTTGTCACTCATTTTTATAGCTTAGCTAAAGGAGGATATACACAATTTTTGTCCTGACCATCACTGCTAATATAGAAGTCTCTTCAGATAATTGGTTGCTTATTTTTTGCTCCTTCGCAGTTGAGGTCACCACCTTGGAGACTCCCAAAGAAATCCTGAAACTTACTAATTAGCACAGATGCTAGTGGTGTATCTCCTTTTTCTTCACTTACTGTTAACCTCAGAAGCTGGTTCTTGTTTCCTTGGGACTTTTCTACTACTTCTTTTCACCTCACGTACTCTCCATGTTTATAGATCTGATTTACAGATCCTTCATTTAGCATCCTAGCTATTGTAATAATACCCTTTTTGCACATGCCATAAAATACCATTTTTTTTGGTCCTAGAATAGCTTTCAAGAACACATTGCTGTGTTGAGTCAGCTGCACATTTTCTTCCTGCAGACCTCTTTTTATTTTTTCTTCATTTGCTGTTTCAGCTGTGCCCATGTTGTCACCCTTTACCACAAAACAGTGGAGTTTCTCCCTTTTATTTCATTAATGTGCCTGTTTCTTCAGGCTCCATATATATTTTTTGTTGTTGTTGTTGTTGCCAGAATTTTCTGGCTTCTGTTTCTGGGCTGAACACTTAAACCAGTCGATGGATGGGTAGGTCAGAAGTCAGTGTGCATTGCAAGTAAAGTATCATCTGCCACTTATATGCCAAATCTCAGTACAAAGTCTGAAAACGCCGTGAAGACTATTAGTTTAATAAAAAGATGTTCACATTCATTTCAAATTACAGGGCAGAAATACTGAAATGACCAAAACAAGTTAACAGACTTGTTATTGTTATAGAAATTAGCACACGTATGTCACTAACATCTCTCTATTGCCTTCCTAGGTTTCAATATTTAGTAAGTGTCCAATCCCTTAAGCAGGAACAAAAATTGGCAAGAACAGCCCTTGTAAGTTATTTTCCAATACATAGGAATGAGTTTTTTGATTAAAGAATAGTAATTGGCTGTTGTATATTAAAAGTATGACCTGGAGCAATTTTACAATAACCTTCTAAGTGCTTGCAAAAAACCCACAAAAAACTGAAAAACAAAAAAAAACCCAACCAAGCAAAAACTCCTGCAATTGACACACCAAAACCGCCCCCCCCATAACACTGTTATTTTCAACAAATGCAGTTACTGTATTTCTTAATTCATTTTTAGTGAGCTGTCAATAAATATTAGTCCATTAAATGCAGAATTTAATTAGCTGGGGTTATGATTTACGTGATTTCTGACTTGCTTGCTATTTACAATTTCTAGTAAATGTTGCCCTTGGCAAAATAAACATAATTTATAGCCCATGGGTGAGCAATTATTTTTGATTTTGGTGACACTAAATGTCACTAATATTCTGTCTGTTTTAAGGGTACAAATGCACTGTTCTGTTGCCAGAGCTTGCAAATGTGTTTGTGTTGGTTTTGGCTGTGGTAGGGTTAATTTTCTTTGCAGTGTGTGGTATGGGACTCTGTTTCCTATTTGTGCTGGAAATCGTGTTGATAATTTAGGGATTTTTCTGCTATTGCTGAGCAGTGCTCTTGACACAGGGTCAAGGCCTTTTCTGCTCCTCAGGCTGCCTTAACAGTGACAAGATTGGGTGTGCATAAGAATTTGGAAGGGAACACAACCGGAAGGGGACAGAGCTCTTTTTACTCTTTTGCAAGGACTTTGATGGAGAAAAATAGGGAGCTGAAGGAAAAAGGATAAAAGCCATTACAGACTGTTATGAAAGGAGAAGGGAGAGGAGCATATTTTTGCCCCCAGTTTTTCCGGTGTTATCACTTGACTCCAATTGTCCCAAGCCAGCTCTTTTCATCCCACAGTACCTCTTATCAGGATCTGTTTCTAGTTCCTTTTCAGTCCTCATGCTGGATGCAAGCTGACTCTGTAAAGTCCAGTGTTTTTGTGGCACTCTCGCTTGTGTTGGATACCTGCACCTCTGCTCCCTTAGGTACACGCAGTCCTTCCGTGAGATGCTTACAAAATGGAGCTGTGCAAAGCCTGGTGATGTCAAAGGGAACTAGAATGTAGCTACACTAGTTTGACATGACATATATTTTTGCAAGTTTGACATTAACCTGTGGTTGGCCAAACTGCCACATATATTTATGTTGAATTTTAGATGGTCAGATATAGTTTGAAAAGAAATAGACACTACCTTCATTCTTCCTGTGGTTAGACATGTGCCTGTCTTGCTGGCAAGGTAATAATTTTTAAATATGCCTTGCTCTTAAATAGCTTTGTTGCACTATGGTTGATAAAGACTGGAGAATAAATTCCATCTTAGATCCTGATTTGTCAAAGTGATTTTTACAGCACTAACACACTTGTGGTACCTAAGTGAGAAATCAGGTGAATGTCATCAAAATGTTACCTTTAAAAATACCTTTATTCTGAACTGGTTGTGTGCAGAGATGGAGTCTTAGATGGGAACAACTTCCATTTCCTAGTTCAGTAGACCAAAACTCATCTAATCAGCTTGCTTTGTATTTTCCTTTTCATTCTGGAAGAGCAGGTGGTTTCATTAACTGGAGTGTGTCATTGCAGCCAAAAGAGCTGGGATATCTGGCCCTCTTGTGCCTGTTCCTGTGTGCTTTTGCAGACACTGGACAGAAATAAGTAGTGTTTATTTGGTGTATCAGGTGTTCCCTGCCTGCCTACTGTACAGTCAACTTGTGTACAAAAAACCCCCTCTCTTTAAAATTGGAACACAATAAACTTCAGAGATTTGGCTTCTTTATAGTGAAGAAAGATCCTATAGAGAAATTGAAATGTGAAGCATCTCAAGACTGTTTTCAGAGGGTTTTCTAATTGGAGGATGGATGAGCTGAGGCAGATGTCAGGAGAAGTGTATTTTACACCTCAAAAACTGTCACAGCAGAAGTGCTAGCCTGTGGTTCAGTCATTGAATATGAAGATAGCAGATGGTGCCATAACAGAGATATCTGTCAGAACAGGACTGGGAAAGAAGAAAGCTTCAAATAAGTAACAGTTTTGACTGCGTAGGTTTTAGAAATGAACCAGAGAACGGCAAAATCAATATGCCACACTGTAGACAGTCAGTGAAAAATGCACAGTGGGTTTAACATCATCCTAACAGATCAGTCAGAAAATGCTACCACCCAGCGTAGCATACTGCTTGCAAGCCAAGGGAAAGAGCCAGTTGAACACTCCCTTCCCCTCATCCCCCTCCCAAAAAAGGAATTTCATCAGATTTGCCCCTGCATTTTTGAGTGTATGTGCCCCTGCCACAAGGGTGTTGAAACAAGATAGAAAAGGAAGGGGTTTTTTTGTGCTATGTCCAGCTCATTCTTTTCTCTCAACCCCTCCAAAACTCCCCCAAAACAAAAAAAAACCTGAAACCAACCCCAACCTTATGATTCTTCATATTGTGTTGTGCTTCTGAGTGGGCCTCTGGAATATATAGAAAAAAAGATGAGAGAAATTCCTAAACTGAACCAGAAGTAAGACTGATTTTTCCTCCACCCTAAAGACTAAACCACTTTTATTGGTGTTTTATTTTCTCTAATCACAAATTCATCCTGATAACTTTCATACTTGAGAGTGAGCTACCAAGATTGTGGTTGGACTTGGTGACTCATTAGCATTTTCAAACATGCCTTATGAGATCTTACAATGATTTTGAATATTATTTTGAATAAAATGTAAAGATTGTAATTGTTATTATTGATAATGTTACTCCCTGAGCTGCTCAGGAGTAGATGATTGTTGTAGGTCTCTTCCAATAGAGCTTTCTGTTCTGTTGTTATAATGTCAGAAGGGGCAAGGCAATAAACACTGTTTTAGAGACCCTAACATTGCTGTGCATTGCTGTGTTCTGCACACCTCTGAAATGCCATGAGAAGTTGGTGGACCTTCCAGTTTCCATTTTAAACTTTCTGAAAACAAGCTGCAGGCAATTTATATATAATTTTTATGAATGAAGTGAACAAATGTGTATCTAAAACTCAAAAGAGATGGATTATGACTGTGGTCAGTGCAACATAAAGCTTAAAAAATAACAGTACCCAAGATGTGATTTTCAGATGAATGTCATCAGAAAGTCAAAAGAGGTTTCTTTTTTTCCCACTTACCTTTTTGATTTGTTCCCATGGGAATGTCTAGTTTTGACCTTGTGGAACACTTGCTGTGTAAATTATCCCACAATATTAATAATTTATTCCCTCCTCCCCTTTTATATCAGTCTTTTATCCTTCAACAGACCTTTCAGAGAACGCTTAGTCCAAAAAGAAAATAAAATGAACAATAATGCATTTTTATAACCTCTAAGCATAACATAATATATAGGTCAATGTATTTGTCAATGTAATACTTAAATGTAAAAGCAGTAATTTAGTTTCCTGACTGCTACAGGTTATAGTTCTTTATTATGCTAATAAGACTAGATAACTAACATCTATTATGTTATAAATGCCATAAAATTAGAAATGAATTGAACTAAAAAATACAACAAGGTTATTTTAAAATGCAGCATTTAACTTCTCCTTTTTTTGTGTGTTCTCTTTTGATTATATATGGGCAGGTAAAATTATTACAAGTCTTCCTTAATTGTTGTATATATTTCTTTTAAAATGTTCCAAGTGTTATTTAATTAATTCATGAAAAAGAAATAGTAATTAAAATATTTCTGAAAAAGCATTTGTACTTAAATTTCAGTAGTGGTTTACTTGTATTTTTCATTCTGTGATCTTGAAATTTTGGATGGTACTATTAATATTTAAAGTGGATGGAGGGGCAATTTTTAATTTGGGACAAAGAACACATTATGGCAAAGCCTTTGAGTTTTAATTCCCTCCTGTGCTATGTGTGGCCACCATGGTTACAATCAGCCAGCCTGGCATTGCAGCATCCTGGAGCAGGAGTACACAACAAAGCACAAAGTGATGGGGTGGCCACCAGCTAAAGAGGGTTAGAGCTGCCACCCTGCCTATGCCTACAGTCTCTGTTGGAGGAAGATGCACCTTTTGGTTTTGGCGAATCCAAGCTTAACTTTTCAGTCTGATTTTTGTTTTCAAACTTCCTTTCAAAATTCCTAACTGATGCTGTTTTCCTACGATTATTCAAGAGCTTTAAAATATCTAATCAGATTTAAAACTAGAGTGGTTTGTTAGGTCTGTACTGCATGTATTGAGATGTGTGTCTGGTTTTAGTTAAGAAGGATTTTGTAAGAATAACTGTAATAATAATTCTCTGTGCAGGGGTGAGAGAATTTCTTGAGAAGGAGAATTAGGACATCCCACTCTTTTAGCACAATTTTGTGGGTTTTTTTAAGGATCTTGAAAAGATGGTGAACAGTTTGGTGATCTACAGCTAGGGTGAGGAAATTTTTAAAGTACGGGGTGATTTGGGTACTTAAAATAGTAGGCAAAATTATCAGAAAATCTTTGCTGTGCATAGTATGATGTGTGCTGTTACTTCATTATCAAATTTGGTGAAATGACTGGGGGCAATATGAAGAAGGTCTATCAAAGCCTAGATGGTGTGGAATTCAATGCAGGGATTTTGACAGACTGCAGAAATGGTCTGGTAGAAATCTCATGAAGTAAAACCTAAGGAAAATGCAGAGTTCTGTAGATGAGGAGGAATAACCTCCTGCAATGGTGACCAGCTGAAAAGTAGCTTTGTAGAAAATACCCTGGAGTCCCTGGTGGACACCAATGCGTACACGAGCCAGTGGACACCAATGTGTACACGAGCCAGGAATGTGCCTGTGTAACAAACAGAGAAAGCTTAGCAGCTGCCTGGACTGGATTAAGAATTGTTGCCAGCAGGTGGAGGAAGGTGATCCCTCTTCTCCAAAAAACACTGGTGAAATGCATCTGGAGTACTGGCACCAGTGTTGGACCCTATGGAAGAAACTCGGAGATACTGGAATGAGTCCAGTGTAGGGTGAAGCTGAAGGGATAAGAGAATCAGATTTGTTGGAGAACGACTGGGAGCCCAATCATTTTTGGGTTCTATGTATCCTAGTGGAGAACTAGTTGCTGACTACATTTATTAGATACTTTGTGTTTGGCAGTAGTGCATCACTATAACCCGTTCAAATGAGAAAAGAACAGAGAGAATTTCCAATATGCATTTGTCTTTCACTTTCTCTGTAATAAAATGCAAACAATTTTATTTTCCATGAGGCTATTGGTGACTCGCTTTTATTCAAACAAAGAGTTCTCGTTAATTCACAGAAATGCCTCTTGAGCAACATGGTTATTATTTATATTACTGTGAGAAGGGTGTGAGAAAATAGTATTGCAAATGTTCACAGTTAATATGAAAAGACTCTCTGTGGGTTATTTGCATTAAGAAATGATGACCTGAGATCAAAGTCAGAGCCCCTTGGAACTCAAGATTCCAAGGTAGTCTAATTCTGAGATGTCTACTGAAATCTTTCAAAAATGAAATATAAATTACTGTAATGGGCTATCAAAACTGTCAGGCTGGCTCAGCAGAATGAGTGATGTGTTTAAGTTTGACCATTTTCAAAAGCTCCATGAAACTTGAATAGTTTCATCCAAATGGCCAAAAGCCACTTCTGTATCCAATTATCAAAACCAAGCTTAACAAAAGCCGTCAAGTGCTGAATTGTGTTTTGGAATCATGCTGTACAGTGATAAAATGATTACCCTTAAAGAGAACTTTGCACGTAGATTAATAAACATTTTTCCTAGTTAACAAATCTAAAGCAGTAATTAAATATCAAAAGGAAGCAATTCCATTTTTAGCTCATGCATATACTCAAAGTTTAATTGTTACTTTTGTCTACATTTTTCCAACAATTCTGTAAAGTGTGCAAGCACAAAAGGTGAGGATTTAACATTAAGCAAAGTCTCACAGACTTTGTGAGTTCTTACAAAGCTGCCCTTGTAGAAAAACACTGATTATATAAAATTAATTAATATAATTCTGATCAGTGATTCCCTCTCAGTTTAACTGGAATTAATAATCAGCTACTCTTTGTATTTTTAAATATATGCTTCTGACTTTACTGTGTGCATTAAAAATAGAGCTGAAAGAGTTTTTTAGGGAGCCTTGCTGCAAGCTCTTATCTCTTTAAAAATAAAATAAAGCCAAGACAAGCTTATGAGAAGAAATATAATTAAAGTCACAGATGAAATTAAAGAGGGTGGGAGAAATGAGGACACTGAAGATTTTTCTCTTCTCTCCCCTTTAGAATCCAAAGCACTGGAGGGTAATGAAATTGAGAAATAGAGGGCAAAAAACTCAAACCCCTTCCTTTTTAGTTCATAGAAAACTACCTTTAAATGTTCCATTCAATTGAAATTTCCATTTACCATGCCTTTTGGAGCTCTGCTGAGACTAGGCCTCTCTCATCTCCAGTTTGAGCAAAGAATAACTTAGACATAGAGATATGAAGATAGAAAAATGTGGTTAACATAGATTTCTGTTATAGGTGCTTTGGTCCTATGTTGCCAGCATCTTTAAACTACTAATGAGTTTTGTGGAAATTTGCTGTTTTTCTTGTTGAAGTTGATAGGGGTAGAAGAAACTGTTTTCACCTTGAGGGAGAAAAATAAGGATTTTTTTATCTTTTAAGAAGACAGATAAAAGTTGAAAATGTAAATGAGTGTGTCCTGTTAGAAACCAGGGGTTGAATGAAAAGATCTAAACCATATAGTTTTAAAATGCTCTTGTGGAGCGTCATAAATCTTTAAGAGGGAGCTGACTTTTTCTTGTTTGATGTTTAAATTGTTTCAGGAGAATTCATTTTAAAAAAACCCAGCTGTTATTGGGGCACTCTTTTGAAAGTGATGGTGCTTGTTACTGAGAAGAATTCAGCAAAAACATTTTTTTGTTTTGGAAGAAATATTTTACTGTATATCTATAGAATGAAATACTTTGTTGTTTTAGTATTTAATTTGCTCTTGAAATTTGAGTTTTGGAAGACTGAATAAATAATTTCTCATATTTAAAAGCTAACAGCAGTACTTCAAAGCTATTTGTTAGCTTTTCTTTTGCTGTTTTGAGTCTTCAGTGTTTTCTGGGACCAGCAGCTGAAGGCAAGCAAACTTCTGATTTTCCAGCTTCTATATTTCTGTTTTCTCAGCCAAGTCAGAGAACAGTACACAGATTAGAAGCAGGTAATGCTTTTCTGTATGTATATGCCATGAATTGATTTTTCATACTCTTAAGTGTTAAGAATCCTTTAACATTTGGACTTCAGCGAATTACTTCCATAAGAATACCTTAATCTTTCACCCTTCTTCAGAGGCTTCACTTAAGTGACTCTAATCTAGTTTGCCTATTAAAGTTTTGTTTCCATGATCTTCCCTTGTGAGAAAATGACCAATATTTTTGATAAGTACCTTTTCTGAAGTAAGAGATGATGTTTATTTCTTCTGTAAAGAGAAATAGTCAGAATAGAAGGTAAATTTGTGTCACCAGGAGGATTTTTTTTGTTTGTTTTATGATTTCTGGTGTTAAAAGAGTTGATAGTGTTGGGTATTATCTTTTTAAAATAGTTGGTAAGTGTTAGTAAATGGTATGAAGCATCAAGCCTTTTAAATGCCAAAACAAGAGTGCAAAACATTCATAAGTACTTAGAAGTGAATTTTCTCAGTCACATGGCAGTACCTTCAAGGAACATCATGCCTTGGGCTTTGTGAAGAATTCTGCTCAGGCTGGGGAAGTTTGAGATGGCTTAGAGATAAGCTGATAGTATATGAGGCTGCAAGGTCCTTAAAGTGCTATGGATCAAATTCTGGCCAGGGTACACTTGAAACACATCACTGGGCCAACATAGGTGAGTGTTCTGCGTTGTTGAAGTGGAGATCAGAGTAAGCAGTAAATATTTATTATAAATTCTAACAAAGGATTTGACTGGGATATTTGTGAACTCCCTAAGAGTCTGGTTGGAACAAAGGCTTTCATTCATATTATGCCCACACTATTTCATGTTTTTATTAACTGCTTAAAGCCTTGCTCAGACTTCTGGAGTAGAATCGGTGTCAGGCTGCATTTGCTGAAATTTATAAATGTCTAAAGAATACATCCAGTGTTGGTGTTTTAGAACTTGCCTTATTTTATTTGTCTTACTGCATGTGTCATATTTACTACTTGCAATAATTTTGCTTTTAGGAGCTTCAGTGCCTCTCCAGCATTTTTCAGTGGATTCATGGTTTATTGTGCAATCTACATCACAGGGATAAATCACACGTTGACTTCACTGGCTCTCCAATCATAGACTGAGTCAGGCTAAATGATGGTCAACCTTTATAAAACTTCCTAGTTTTTCCTTTTGTCATTTAAGTAAATTTTTGTTTCATTTATTAAAACAAATAGAACCTGAACATCTTTTGGAAAACATTTCCTAGGACATCTCTGTCTTGTGTTCTATGTGTAAATTCTGAGTTATATAGCTAAGAACTCTTCCTTTGGAAAAACTGTCATCAAGAGAAGGTATTTTGATCAAAGTTTTTTTAGTAAGTCATGTGAAGAAAATATTTGTTTGTTTTTAGAGAAGTTTGATTTATTGCAGAAAATAAATATAAATAGAAAATGCTTTGACAAAAAAAAAAAGAGAAAATTCCTGCAGTTCTATTTGGCAACATCTGTTACTTATTGAAATAGCAGAAATTAAATGGAAGAAATGGATTGTATTATATTGCCATGCTCTAATGAGATGTCATGATGAAATATAACGGTAGGAAAAACAAAGCAGGTAAAATTTGAAATTGAAGCTTAACATATTTTCATAAGTATCTGTAGTGAAAAAATGTAAGGCTTCAAAATATCTATTCTGTTTGCTTTAGAATGAAAAAGATGTTAGAAACAAAAATGGTTCCTGTGACTAATATATGACAGTGTTTTTTTCCTCTTCTATTAATCAACTGTATGTTAAATAACATAGCAACTAAATTGAGTCTGAAATCCCAAGCTGTAGTAATATTGTTTGCAATGATTCCAAATTACTTAGTTTAAAAAAAAGTTATGATGAACATTTTTTCTCTTATATGTATGAAATCATCCTGTATTTTCTATACGGAAAAGTCTTTTTTTCTTGGAAGAAAAGGAAGCTGTTTTGTAGGACTTCTGTACAGACTGTGACATTGCCAGTGTCAGATAACTGAATAATTTTGTATGTTTCTGTGATGTTTCCTGTTGTCAGTTCTGTACCCCAATTAAGTATGTACCTTAGGAAATATTTAAATCTGTGCCTTGGGTCAACTGAGTGTAAACTTAGGAAAGAGCTTTATGAAACATGACATGCTGCAGGTAGGTGTTCTCTCTCTTGGTGCTCCATGCAGTATCATGTTGGTAAACACGTGAGCTATGGTGCTGAAAAACATGGGAAAGTGGTCAATAAAATGATATAGCTGGTTAATTTTGATGGCTTGTACATTAATAAGTTTGTCTGGTATGATATCAGCTTGGGAGTGAATTTTTGTTTTAATTAATTTATTCTGATCTGTTGCTTTATAAAAGCATGTTTCACTGTATTGTGAATAATTGCCCTTGAAAAAAAGAAACCCATGTCATAAAAGCTCCAATATTTTGAATTTGATAAGAAGAGATAGGGTTTTTTTGTTTAACTCTTCACCTCCTCTTTGTCTGCCACTTTTTAACCTAAACTTCAATGTAATGGTGGTTGAGATGGCATTTTCAATGAATCAGGTTTCCTTGTAGGATCAGAAATTGTAAATGTAAGTCAGCTATGCAGTAATCACTTCCAGATCTGGAAAAAGAATTTCAATGTGAAAACTCAAGACATACATTTTGAAACTAATACCAAGTGATCTGACTTATTTTTACTCCATATCTTCATTGTTAATTAAAATAAAATCTTCCCCATGGCACTTGGCTATATCCTGGCAAATATATATATTTATATATATTTTATTTTTGCTTTTCTAAAATTTCACTATCTGTCTTCACCTTCTTGTTCTTGCATTTTGAGGGAAAACTCCTTAGAGCAGAGAGAGTTTAGATTTTTTTTTTTTTTTTTTTGTGGGA
>VZTJ01003395.1:2373997-2465623 GCA_013397795.1 Orthonyx spaldingii
AAAAAAAAAAAAAAATACCAGCACTGGGTTTAGCAGCACTGAGAGGAATGCTCATATGAACTTTTGCAAACATTAATCTGAAAATGCCATTCTAAATAGACATACCTCTATGAACAGTAACCTGACATTTATAGCTATACTAAATAATGCAACAAAAGAATTTTCAAGGTTCATGTGAACCTTTCCACATGCAGACTTTGCAGTATCTTAAATTATTTACTGTGTTTAGGAACCATCTCAGTGAATCAGATTTTTGAAACACAAAGCAAATATTAACTATTGAGTTACATGAGAATTTAGAGTTTGTGTCAGAAGGAAGACGATGGTAATGTTATGTGACTTGTGGTTTTCCAAAATAGTGAGGCAAACTGCTCTTCCATTTCTACCAGTACAAACACATGCACTTCATCTAATTTTTGCAAGGCAAGATATGCATCTTTAAATCTTTCTACACTGAATTGGAATACCATGGTAATATTTTTGTAACAGGAAAGAAATGAGTAGCTGATTCTCTAAGTCTTATACACCTAAATAAATTCTGATTTCTTTGAGGAAGAACTTGACTGTATGGGTGACCTCACACGGGAACACATTGCCCAGAGAGGCTGTGGAGTCTCCTTCACTGGGGATATTCCAGAACCATCTGAACACAATCCTGTGCCACGTGCTCTGGGCTGACCCTGCTTGAGCAGGGTGGTTGGACCAGATGAGCCACTGTGGTCACTTCCAAACATAACCCTTCTGTGTTCTTTCATTTGGCATTTAGCAATATCACTTCTGTATAACATAGAAACTTGCCACTGTCACATCGAGTTACTAATACAACGTGCTATTTAATGGTATAGGAAGTATTGATACCTACCAAGATAGAATTTAATTTTCAGATTTTTCAACTTCCCTTTAATGGCTGATAAAGTCTTTCATTCACTGTAGTTTTAAAAGAAATTTACTTTACAGGAAGTTGGACTTGGTGATTTTCATGGGTCTCCTCCAACACGAGGTGCTCTGTGATTCCATGAGCTTTTGTTAATATGAATATCCGGGAAGAATTTTTGGAATATTGAGGGGTTTCTGGTCTGTTGTGGATTTTTTTCCTATGCAGTGGAATGAACACAGGAGTGCAAAACCTAGGAGACTGTCCCTTCTAGCATAAATTCCAGTGTAGCTGCTAATAAGCAGGTATTGGAAATGTTCTTTATAATTCTTTGAAAGTCTGTCGCTATCCTTGGGGAAGATATAATTTGTAATGGAAAAAACCAGTAATATTTATCTCAGACCCTTGTCATCTTGATAGTTAGTCTTTATAATAGAAGTATTAATGCATGTACGCTAAGGCTCAGTGTCAAGGATTAAAATTTAGTTGTACAAACACTTCCTTCCTCATATTTCAGGGATTTGTAGGACAAGGCTGGTTTGCTTACACAGATTTGTTCTCAAAATGAACTGCTCTGGAAAGTAAACTAACTTAAGCAGTAACCGGATTTTCAGCTGTTGCAGTAGTGTAACCTGAAGTAATTTATTTAAGTCTCAAACAGGTGTCAAGACTCCTGGTGTCAAAGACTGCTGACTTTGGGTCTCTGTAAACATAGCTACTGTACAACCTTGACAACAAACCATACAATTTGCTTTGGGAATGAATATTTAAAATACTCAAATTGTCTTGTTGCTCTGTACTATACTGGATCAAGAAAAAAAACCAAACCTATTCAGTTTAGGACGATTTTGTTTGTGGAGGGTGTGAAAATCCTGTTTTACATTAAGGAATGGTTGCAAAATAATTATTTTGATAATGAGGGAAAGTTAAGAAAGGAAAACAAACCCCACACATCAAAACCCAAACAACTCTGTTGCTTTCCCTACATCAGACCGTATTTTGAAATACGATGAACTTGAAATTTCTTTTAACTGATGAATATGTAATTTTTTAAAATGATATGTAGACGGCTGAAATTGTATATATCAGAGTTTAAAGCATTCAGTTCACAATAGAAGATGTAAGACAGCACAATGACCTCCTGAGATTTCTTGGTTTATTTTTTCAGGGAATTAATTTTCTTCAGGATTAGTTCAGATACTGCTGAGCAGTCTGTGTCAGATTCTCAGTGTATTTGCCTGATAGCCATACATACTCTAAACAGGCAAACAAACAAAAAAAGGAAAAAACCAAAAAAAACGCCATGACAATCAGTTTGTGAAATGTCAGTTTTAATTTCTTGATTGGCTCACCAAACTCTGCTCTCTGAAGAAAGGATAGGAAGGGAAAAGCAACAGTTATTTTTGACATGCCCCTAGGTGATTATATTCTTCTTCATCAGACAAGAATGTGTATGCTTGACTGCACAATGCAGAAATTAAAAGCTGCTGCACTCATTTGTAAGGCATGTTTTCTTTTGGGGTTTGTGCCACCATTTAGAATAATCTTTGTCTCATTTTAGCTGTGATCCTCTCTTGGGGAATCAAGGGGAGTGTGTTTTTATCTGTATTGATGAAGATATAGCTGATCAAAAATACAGTAATGTGGTTTTTTAATGCAAAAGTGAAAGGAACATTCACTGGGCTTTCGATTAAAATTTTCTTGTAGTATAATAATACAGAGAGAGGAGCAGCACACGTGGCAAATAAATCCTGCTGGAGTAATTTGCTTTTTAGAGCACACTGGTTCAAGCGACTTCACGTTTCACCGGTGGGCACAGTGTTGCATGTGAGGTAAATGTCAGGCCTTGTCCCTGCTGTACTATATATATACATATATATATGTATATATCACCTTGCACATGCCCTGGGGAGATGCCTGATTCTGGACTGAAGCAGGAACCCTGAGGCTGACCTTGGTCACCATCCCACAGGAAGGTGGGATAAGAGCCTGTTCTTAAAGGAGGAGGAGGAAGCATTTCAAGTTTGCTTCCCCTTTCTTCCTCAAATCCTCAAGTTTGAGTGCCTTGTCTTTACCTGCAAGACACTGGAAGTGTGCATGGGGAGCAGCTTTCTGTTCCTAAATCATCTTGATGGTGTGTAACTTCTCCCCTGTAAATGGCAAAGGACATAGTTAGCTGTCTTCTATGGGATACAGAGGTGGCCCTATGCTTTTCATGCTGGAAGATGAATAAGGCCCACATTTTTTCAAACAGAGGTGCCTGACATCAAACTCAAATTTAGGAATTTAAATAAAAATTGCTTTTTTTTCCCCCCTGGGCACTCAACTTTTAGCAGCTGTCCATTTTGTGGGTGCATACCTGATTTTTGTGGTTTAAGCCCAACAGGCAGCATCCTACACACAGAGCAGCCCTCTGGCCTGTTCAGGTCTGCCTTTCTGGCCATGTTCCCTCCCAGCTTCTTGTGCTTTTTCTCACTGTCAGAGTAAGGGAAAATAAAAAGTCCTTGATTTGGGGTAACCACTACTGAGCAACAGCTGAAACATCAGTATGTTATCAATGTTCTAAATACAACACAGAGTTAATTTTCTTTCTTGTAGCTGGCACTGTGCTATCTTCTCCAAAAGCAGGACACTGACTTTAGAATGAGACTGCTATGGTTAAAGTGCTAAATATGCATCTTTACAATCAATTTCTTAGTATAAAAATTGGAAAATTCTGGTTGAGGCTGTCTGTGCAGTAAATTTTTCCGTTTTTCATTTTGTATTTGCACAGTTATGTTAATTAGGGAATTGATAAAAGAAACCATGATAATAAACTCCCCAACCCAGACATGTGGTACCTAATTCCCGCCTCTCATCTGGCTCATTTATTTCTGCTTCATTATACTGATCAAATTCGTATCAGATACTGTTTCTGAACAGTTTTTCCATTTTGAACTTGATGAAGATGGTTAAGTTTTGTGCTTATTTGTTGGAGGTTTTTATTTTTTAAAGAAAATTAATACAATCTTCTTTTTGGTTCACTAATTTCATAATCTTGAAAGCCATATTATCACCACCTTAATATAAACGATGTGCTGATTGATTGACTGACAGGCAGAAGTTTTTCTCATTTGGCTGGAAATGCATTTGCCAGAAATAAGCCATTTTTTTTGCCAGCCATTTCTTTTCTGAACACTTTATTCCACTTGAATGTTAAAATATTTGTTTCTGTACCATTATACAGGGAAATAGTTTAGTACCGCTTTACCCATATTAAAATGCTGCATGTGCAGAACTGCTTGGAGTGAATAATTATGAATATATGTTCAGAGCTGCATATTGAATATCATATTTGAAATCAGACCCAGATATGTGTAGAATAAAGCTTTCCGTCTGTGTCATGGTGTTATCATTCATCTGCCTCACCACATAGCAAGCTTTGCAAATAAGATAATTTTGTAGCAGTCTACAGCCAAATATTAACAGCTGTCTTTCTGTTGTGCTCAGATTCAGATCTGAGCTTTTAATGCAGCTCTTCTTCTAGAATGCCCTTTATCATCAGGGGAAGGGGAGAGACAGCTGCTTTGCATTTTTCAGATGTAATGTGGTTTGGGGTTTTACCAAGACTCAGGTCTCTTGATAACAGCAGAGCATGCAAGAGTGAAGAGGAGAAAGCTTACTATTAAAACAGTAAATAAAACTACAGATAACCTTTGCAAAGGAGCACCTGAGTCACCTGTAAAATAATATATTTAAAAAGATTAAATTTTATTTTTGCTTTTGCTGAATTGCACCGGTTTATGACTTTAGGCCTTATGAGATATATGTCTGCTCAGCAGGTGTGAGAAATAGTTTCATCACCTACAGGTAGAAAATTGATTTTTACTTAGTGTAAGGAGATGTGTACTATTTCTTTAAATTTATGGTTGGAAGCAGAACACATCCCCTCATGCTGTACAAAAATCAATTTACCACAGCAGAAGGAAACTTAAGTGTGTTCTAAACTGTGAAACAGAGTGGAAACAAACAGTTCTGGAGATAGCACTTACTACTGACTGCATTAAGGTTTACTCTACAGCTGTAGAGGAAGGCAGCTTTTTTTTCCCCCCCCAGTTCTTTTCATTGTTGATGCATGTCTTTCAGACTTTGCAGTGCACCTGGATTCATAAAACAAAACAGCCACTAAATGGTTTGCTTTGCTTTTCCCTCCTAAATCATTAATCTGATGATTTTGCTTTTTACAGCCAGGAATGCTTCAGTGTCTGGATAGTCTGACGTCAGCTTAAAACAACAGTCAAGGCATCACTTAACTTCAAGTGGTCCTTTTACTGAGATTTTGGGTCACTGTGATAAGTGGTGCCCTCAGGCACCTGAGTGACAGAAAGTACCAGGAGTGTGACCCCTGCTGCTTGCTCGCTGATTGAAGAATGTCGTGGTGGCAGCTGGTGGGAGGTTAGTGCCACCAGAGTCAAGAAACTAAGGGGTAGAGCCTGGCTGCAAGGCAGAGCTGCAATTTCAGCTTTTGTAGACGTAGTTGCCACTGTTTGGCCAGTGCAGAAATGAGGGCGATTGCAGCAGAGAGACCCTCAGCTGTAGATTATACACTTCCAGTTCAAATAGATCACATGGAAACCGAATTTGGTCCACAACCCAGGTAATCAAACCTTGCTTGGATACAGCAACAAGAATTGCAGGCATGCTTTGGATTCTGGTTTAGGCAAATCCATACTATACTGATATTAATGCAAGCAGAGCAAGTTTACCCTTAAACAGGTACAGATCTGGTAAACCAGTTACAATCAATGACAGTCATGCTACTGATAATGATACATGATCATCCTTCACACCAGACTTTCAGAGAAGTCATGAAATCAGGAAACCCTGTACTTGTTGATACTGGCCAGGTAAATGCTCTCTTTTGCTACAATAGGAAGAAAAAATATTATTTCTATCTGAAATAGCAATTGAGCATACGACTACCAAAATGAATAACGTAATTAATTTTGTATGTGCTGGTAGAGTGGGCTGAAGAGACTTTGTAAACTGATGAACAGCGTGAAAGGCCACTATGATGCCTGCTTCTCATCCAGTTGTATTTCAGTTGGTTATACATTTCTACGTGTGTGTTTTTTGAAGACTACTTAATTATAGCTGGATTTTAACCCTGTAAGAAATCCATATTGCAAGCCCCTCCCCCATATTAGATGGTTGGATCTGGGGAATGTCCAGGTTAGTTAACTTAAATATAAATTTTTATTGTCTTTTCCCTGAATGTGGGGGGCTTTTTCTTTTTAAAGAAATCCATCACATCAACCTGAATAATTTAATAGGATGTGCTATCACAGCACATCACACAAATTGGCTTCATGCAAGCCTTGTTGGAACAATTTGGATGATTTTGTGTGTATTGTGTGCATGTGTGTGTGTACAGATAATCTTCCAGGTTGTGATCTGTACATGTTCAGCATGAGCTACAGAGTATGCCTTTTGGACAGTTTGGTCATCTCTGAATTGAAAGAATTGTCTTGAGAGAGATTGAAAAATGTTACATTTAATCTTTTCAAATAAGGAGTCTTTGTGCATTACCTTTGCAGAAACACTGGGCAAACTTCAGAGTAACACAATGTTATTTAAACTTGATAGCCTGAATCCACAAGCAGGAAAAACACGCCGCTTTAAGTTGTGAAAGTAACACTGTACAGCTACTTGATCTACCTAAGAAACAGCATTTTAAATGAATGTTTGATAAAGAAAGGATCTGTGGCTATACCATTCAGCCACTTCTTATTGCAAATTAAAGCCTGTATTAAAATTTCAATCTGACTTTTTACCATATCCAAACCTAGTGATAATACCCATCCCCTATACCATCAAAACTGTAAGTCATAGCATCAGGGTTACTGAATGGTATCTTCTCAGTCTGTGCTTTGTTGTTCAGAATTATCAAGTTTTACTGTGCTGAGATTCCATATTTTAAGCACAGTTTGCTTTGGAAAGTAGGTGCCTGGTCTATATGCAGTATCTTCATCCATGTTTGTAAAGCATGGTCAGGAAACTGAACAACTTAGTGTGTCACTGAAAAATCAAAATTTTGGAAGACTGATTATGTTAGTAAAATATCTACTTTGCCTGGATTTTTGCCTTTCTGTTACTGTATTCAAGCTGTGTCTTTGTTGCTGAGTGTGAGAGTTAATTTCGTTGTTTGATTTTATTTAAAGCCTGCACAAATTCTAAATTTATATACTGATTTCCGAGCTAAGCTTTCCTGCTGTGAGTTGAATCCAGCCTGTAAACTAAGGACGCAGGACTTAAATCGTCATTATTTTATATTACCATGACAGAATTATAGAAAAACACGACTACCCAAAGTCCTGATAGTAAATACTATGAAAATGGTAACAAAATGAAGGATGTTGAAATTGACAGCTTGGTATTGAACTGTTGTTCTTTCTACTTTCCTATGACAACTGTAGTTGTGTGTTGATACTGATAAATATTGAGTTTGTAGATAAGAAAGCTTTGCTGGGGTTGGTAATGACAGCTTGGGTCGGGGTCTGTGTGTGTGTTAGCACAGGGCCAGGAAGCAGGGCATTACAGGCTGGGTTTTGGTGCTTTGAGAGCATGGCTGAGGGCTTTTTGGGCTTCAAAGTGTGGGCTGATTTTTTGGGTCTCAGTCAGTTTGGGGATCTCTGTGCTGCATGCCTTTATGCTGCTGTATAGATATGAACTAATGTGGCTTTTTTGGGAAACACACTAAGAATCTTTGCAGAGTCCAGTCCTCCATGACCATTTGCATTTGTCAAAATGGAATTTCATGCAGGGGTAAACAATTATTTTTTTTGTACTTGTATTTTAGACATGCATATATATGCAATCTTATATGTACTGGACACTGTTTAGAAGGCTCATTTGCTCATACCTAATGTCCTTCCTTATCTTTCAAAATTTGTGTTAACACTTAGTTACATTGTCTACCACATCATATAACATGCTCTATGTGCTGTTTAGATTTGGAAGACACCAACAGGAATGACATCTTTTAACTTGTAAATAAGTTGTGTCCATATTAAGAAATGCTACTTAAAAGTTTCTCAGCTTGATTGACAGACTTGACTTCTGCCTTCTCTCTGAAATATTTGGTTGTCCAGTCTCCTGTTTATCCTTATTTGAGTAAAGCTTTTCTTTTTAATACTCCCATGTTACTCTTTCTTTTGAAATTTGGTCTCCACATAACAAAGAACAAAGTCATATTTTTGATTGACAACAGTAACTTAAAGGAAAACATCCCTTTGAGGGAGATCTTTATAAGGGTTCAGTTTATCTACTTACTGAAGGTTCAGTGCCCTTTCTCATAAATGGTACAATATTTCTTAAGAGGTTTACCTTGTCAAACACATTTAAAATGTAAATAAAGTAAATAAAATTGATTTGAAACCACAGAGTGCCTTTAATGGCATTTTGGCCCAGATGTGAAAAAATATGAACTTTATATAAACAGCAGAAGTCTTTGATACCGCAGATAATGATTGCTGCATTCCTATGCTGTTCACTACAGCTTTGTCTGGCTTTAATTTTTGGAGTCAAGGGGCAAAAAGTCATACCTATGGATTTTGTGTTAAGAAGAGGTTCATAAATTATGGATGAAGAGTGACAGTTATTGGTATTTAAAGACATCATTCTTGTAGATGAATATTAATAGGGGTAAAAACCTGAAGGAATTCTGAAAAAACTTTCTGAAATAGAGCAACTGAACAAAGATTGTACAGTGCAAAAAATAATGCCATTGGTACAGATATGATGGATTATTGAGCAATGCTTTTATGGATATGGATCCATGTTATGCCTGTTCTTTGTATAGAGGAGTGAATCCTCACAGCACAATTCCTTAACTGCTAAGTCTTTAGGGTTCATTTTCAAAGTGATCACTCTTATGCAAGCAGCTCAAATTAAACCTTTGGGTCTTTAATTTATGCCCTGTGCTCAGTGTTTGAGGCAGGTTTATGCAGTGGTTGGCCAACAAGGAATGAGAACCAGGCAAAAATACACATGTTTGACAAACCAGTTGTTAGAGATGTTTTCTCTGATAAATGAGGTAAGTGTAGTATCCAGGCCCAAAAGATTGCATAAACTCATTTGTGTTTCACAGAAGATTAAAAACCGTTAAGATTCTAATTTTTTTTGAAACTTGGTTTTCTTATCAAGGAAGACCGTAATGAAAATACTCCTCATAAAATAAATACGCAACATGGAAGGACAGTGGAAGACAAGTGGAAATGTAGAGAGAACATACAAGATGACAATGAAAGTCAAGAGAAGAAAACTAAATACAGACATAATTTATGGACTCAAAATAGGCAAGTCTAGTTGGACCTGGTGTCAATTTCTGTTACTTTTTTCTCTCCCCCTCCTTGTGAATTAATGAAAGATTCTGTACCTGCCCAGTCCAAATTGGGAGCTTTGGCTGGATCCGATCCCCTGTCTTAATACAGAGGTTTTTTACATGGAATGCTAGGAAAAGATCTATTCTGTTATGCTTCTTTTTTAGGTCATTGTGTTGCACTGCTGTAGTTTTCTAGAGGATGTGGGAGGGATCTATATGCTACTGCATAAGGATTTCATGAATTTATAAAGAAATTGCCGAGTTTACTCTTTATTTCTAAACCTTAGTGAAAGAAGTATAATTTTGATCATTTTAGAATAATTCTGGTTTTGTTCTCAAAAAGCATTGGTGTCAGGTAATTTATTCCTATGTAAATCAGCTATTTAAAAAAAAAAAAAGGGTGAATCTTGCATAGTGTATTAGAGATCTGATGAGCAGAGGCTGAAACAGTAATTAGAGTCACTGTCTGGAGCCTTGTGAGATGATGTCCTTACTGTAAAGCATTCTGTTTTGTCAATAAGCTTACATCAATACTTGGCAGGTCATTTATGCAGCTTTAATGTTTCAGAATATAAACTAGACAAAGTGACTAATATAAAATTGAAACTGCTTTGCATCTGCAATTGACAAATCCTATTTTGAAAGCATGCATGAACATGAGGATCAAACTTAGCTTTTATCATTTACATTTTTTTCCAATGGGGAAGTGTCTGATCCACTTCTAATTCACCTGTTGTTGATTTCCTCGTTCTTTCCTAATCCGTTGAAGTTGAGATGTCCTCACCATTGGAGAAGCAATTAACAAAATCCCTGACTGGAGTGTATGAAGCATCCATGAGGGAAATGTAAAAGGTTAACCTAAATCCCAGCACAGAGAGATGTCAGACTAGAACAAATCAGCGTTGAGAATTGCCTGGAGGTGGCACAAGGTTAAGGTGGACCACATATGTATCACAGGAAGTTTGTTTATTACTAGCAGGATTAATTTTTCCAGATGAGAAGGTCAAACAGGCAGATGTCCATGAGTCCATGGTGAGCAGAGATGGTTTTAGGCTCCAGGTTTCACCAAGCTGGAATATTTTGGTGTTTTTGGTATGTCTAAACTACATAAGTATAGGATCACAGAGATTACAGGACTACTGTCCTCGCTAGATGGATGTACACTTATCAGTCAGTTATATTTCAAGTTCATTTTCATCCAAATATATTTTGTACTAGTTTCAACAGATTGGTCAAATTGATTCTGAAGAAGGCTGTTCCCTCTTTCCTTACCTGATAGTGTAAGTTGTTTTAACCCTTTAAATTGGAGCCATTCAGCTGACTTCAAATTCAACACTGCATTTTGGAGTATGTGTATTAATAATCTAATTTCCAAATCTAAATATTGTGGGTTCTGTGATTGTGATGTCTGAGATATGAGTGCCTTAAATTAATTAAATGTGTGTATATATATATATATATATATATATGTATATCATAACTGTTAAATATTGGAAACGTTCAGCTTGGACCTTGGTATAACATAAACAGGCATCGTTCTGCTGCCTCTCTTGCTCAGGATAGGCACATATTCCCATTCCTGGAAGCGTTCAAGGCCAGGTTGCCTGGGGCTTTGGGCAACCTGATCTGGTGGAAGATGTCTCTGCTCATGGCAGGGAGGTAGAACCAGGTCACCTTTAAGGTCCCTTTCAACCCAAATCATCCTAGAGATCTGTATTACCACATACTCTGTATCACCACAGCTTCTAGCTGTTTCCTCGAGTAAAATTTAATTCCAGGACACTTGGGTGTTCTCCAAAGGATTTGCACTGGTGTGTGATTTTGTCTCAAATCTGTTCTGAAGTCATTCTATTTTGTGCTCAGCATTTGCATGTACGTTTTTAATATGTAAACGGTCGTACATTAGCCGGATGTGTGCTAGTGCTGCTGGAGCTGGCACAACAAAATGTGCATTTGCTGAAAGGAACTCAGGAAAAAAACCCCTATCAAAAGAGACTGGAGATTTGAAGAGAGCAATTAGTGGGAGAAGATTAAATGGTCTCATTGTAGCCTTTTCATGCAGGCAAAATTCAATGGAAGATTATGTATTTGGTTTTGGAGGGAGGGAGGGGACCCAACCAAAAAAAGGAGACATAATCAGGGAAATAGTAACTGAAGGGATACGATAACCATCTCAAATGCTTGAATGGAGAAGAAATTTAAAATGGAGCTCAGAGCAAAAAAAAAAAATGGAAATAGAAAACGGTAAATTAACTACAGAAAAGTGACTTTAAAAAAAAGAAGAAATGAGAATAGCAAAAAAAAGAGAAGAAAAAAGGTAAATGAAAATAAAATTCTTTAGGATGTGGAATGGGCACCCCAGAAGTGCTGCAGAGAATCCATTGCTGGAATAATTTAAAATTTAATTATTCCAAGCATTAAAAATGTGAAGACTAGAAAAGACAGGCAATTTGAAAGAGTTGTGTAATGCACCATAGGTGTTAACTCTGATCTCTCTGTGTATTTATGCAAGAATGAGTGCAGTAATACTTGAAAAAGATAGGTCCTGTGTGTGGGGTTGTTGTCTGCTAATTTAAACGTTTGACTTAAGAATGCCTACAAGGTGGAAATGCAAGGTTTTTTCCTCATCCTGATTCTGTTGCTCTGTATTTCATTCATATTTTCAGGTGCTCCATGCATTTCAGCTCGCTTTCAGTCAGTTTTTCAGCAAGAACTCATTCCATTTACAAACACATATCCCAACCAGGCAGCTGTGGAATTTTGCTGCCAAGTTGTTCTTCCACACATAGAGTTACAAATATGCCAGGCTTGAAACATTTAAGGGAGTTTGGCTATTAATTTTGCTTTGTAGTTTTTTGTTTATCTGTTTTTTGTTTGGCTGGTTCAGTTTGGTGTTGGGGTTTTTTTTATTTGTTTGTTTGGTTTTGTGTGTGTGTTTTCTAGTTATCTGAAAAGATTTTTTATTTTCAATGTGTTATTGAACTTTTAATCTCTACTCACCAAAAACCGTGGTGGAAAGGACTTTCTATGACCTAGGAGCTGAGATATTTGCTTTTGTTACTCTGTGCTGTGTTTACTTCATCATGTAAGTCTTTGACGTCGCTAGGATTTTTTAGATGTTTTACTTCATTTTATATACTGCCTGTAGATAGTTCTTTCTACCACAAAATGCAAATTCCCCTCTTGAAGCAACAGAAGGAAAGTCAGCATCAATAATACAACAACTGGTTATTAGATTTGCATACCAACTCATGGGTTTTTGGGGCTTTACATTAAATCATTACTTCTGCCTCTTCCTTGGAGGTTAACATTCTGGTTAGACAACCTTGTTTACCACTGCTGCTATGTCCCATGATTGACTGAATCACCTTATCAGCCTTTCTGATTTGGCTTTTTCCCATTTCCTTTAGGGTGTACCTGCCTTTTAGAAAGGAGCTTTGGGGAAAAATCAGAACTAGTGCAGGACGCTGAGTGTTTTTTCCTGTTCAAAGCTGGCTAGAAATGCCATTTTCAGTCCATGAAATTACTCAGTGAACTGTCACCTTTTCTTTGTGTAGAACAGCTTCCTCACATACATACATACATACATACATAGATGTTGCCACATTAAAAAAAAAAAAGTATATTTTGGCAAAGAGCCACTTTTGATTTTTAAAACCATCATGCTTTAAAGTTTGCTTGTTGCTGCTCTGTGTATGAAGGGTAAAGATTCAAATTTTAATGGTCTGTAATTTTGTAAGAGGTTGCATCTAAGTTTGTTTATATTTGAATCTGCTACAGACAACATTTTTATCTTTTCTTCATCTGTGACAGCATCTGCAATTTTCTTTTGCAAGGAAAAGGAAAAAAACCACCCAATAGCAAAATGTCACTCCACAACAACCAAAAATCCCCCCCTCTTACCTAAATGAAGGGTGTGCAAATTCACCAAGTGTGACAAGGGACCAAAAGAATCCTTGGAAAAAAAAAGGCAGTCAACTGATTTGAAATATAACTGAACTGGGGCTAAACAACTTAACTGAAGATTCATACATTGATAGGTTTTTCTAAAAGCCTGCTTATTCGATGTTTATTAGTCTTAGCATCCTTATAAATAAAAGCTGCCCTACTAATATACTGTTAAAATCGGCTTTCTATATCGTGCTTGCTTTTTTCAATTGCTGACTTGTGATCAAAAAGTTTTAATTATTTCATTATTTCTGTATTTTCATATCCATATCAAAAGTTTGCGTGAAACACCGATGAGGAACAGATGAACCTATTTTTTATAATCCTGGTCTCATACCTAGAGTTCCAAGTAACATCAGGCCACACAGCTTAGCAGTGGATTATATTTGTTCTTGCACCTACTGCCATGTGAAGAACATCTGTTATAAACAGTAGCCTGAGAAAGAAGGTGCCAGGAAGTGGAATACTGCAAGAATTAAAATTGATGCTGTCTTTCATCAGTGTTAAGACTGTCAGAAGTTGCACGAGCCAGCCCTAACCATCCACAGCAGGCAATCTGATGCCAGCCTGCTGCTAAACATCCAGCATTTAACAAGAAATAGCGTGTAGATGTAATGTGTGGCTTAAAACATTGTGTTAGGCATCATTAAAACCGAGTCTCCTTAGAGTCTTATTGAAAAAGTCCCTTCTCTCTCTGTAATAAAACATTTCTCTCTGACTGTTTCAATTAAGGTTCTGACAATACGAGCACAGTGCCTCCTAATTCAGCATCACATTGGAGAACCACTGTTACTGTCAAGTTGCAAAGGCAGATAGAACAAGCTATCTTTACAAACCCCTGTCTAGCCAGCAAATGAGAGGCAGAAGATGGCTGTATTTTCCTGGTTTTCTTCAGTCTGTCATCCCTGTTAAGTTTTATATTTGCAAATATTTCAGTGCCTGTGGTTCACTATTTATGTCAGCTGCAATCCCCTTTATGTAGCACATTGGCACCAAGGTCTAGGACTCTGAGAAGCTGAGATGCTGAGCATGCCTGCTGAATCTGTTTAAGTGATGTTCAGTTGTGATGTCGATGGTGTGAAGTATTCACTTGCCTGGAGAAAAAATAAATAGTGCATATATGTTTGGGCAGTGTCCCAGCAACCTAACTTGTGTTTGGGTTGAATCAAGTTCTTCCTAACACTTTTTGGCTCGGTTTTGGAAATATATTCCTACAGCACGACGTCTGCCCATGTGGAGTCCCACAGACTTCCTTCTCGTTGGTGAAGCTTCATCATTTGATGCAGTGGTCAAAATGAACAAGCCCAATTGCATTATCCTGGATGTCAGGTACTAAATTATAAGCACAAAGAGAAATTGAATCAGTATGTTAGAATACTAGGAGTTTTAAGACAGCCTTGACAGACGAGAATTCTAAGGAGCTTCTTAGTTCTCTTGGACCCTGGAAACACCATGAAAGTCCTAAAAATGGGGATAAAACATTTGGCACAAGCAAGTAGAACACCTATACACTTGATCTGGTGTACTTAAAAGGAAGAACAAACTTTATGGACGCAAAGAGATATTTTCTGGTGCTATAAACCAAAAATAAACGTTGCGAGTAAGATAAAGCACTCTCAGCTGCGGGTGCTAAGTGCTTATAGCAGGGAAAGGCCGTTATATTGTCCTCAGTGAAGTAATGATTGCTGATCAAAATATTTATTTTTAATTATACCTTTTGCAAATGAATCCCCCCCTTTTTTTTTTTAAAGCCAGATGAGCCCAGTTACTGATGATATATTTATGAGTTTTCAGCTTTTAAATTGGAATACCCCCAAAGACAGTTTCACACATGAACCCTTGCAGAATTAACCCATGATGTTTCTTTGAGTTCCAGCCCAGCTTTTGTCAGAATAATAATGAATAAGGAGAATTTCAAATAAAACCAAACATAAATTGCTTTTGAAGGGTTTTGGCTCAGGAATGGTGATGTGTGTTGACCTAACATATCCCTGTTTTTAAGGAGTGCTGCCCTTTCTCCTGGAGGCGTAATGCTTCTGAAAGGGCTCCTCCTGCTGATCTTAATACTTGGGAAAATCACATGGAAAAATGTTAATATGTAGCAATGGATCTTCTCAAAAAAGGTATCAACGGGTCCAATAAGCATCTATGGAATGTGTTATTTGTCCTTTTTAAAGGCTATGTAGTCAATGACACCCTATTAATACAAACTTTGGTGCTGCTGCAAGTTAGTAATTGTACAATATTTTATACAGATTTTGGTGACTATATTTTTTCTTTATTGTGAAAAAAGATGTTAAAAGAACTTTTTAGGCTTTTTAATATATATAATTTTCATTTTGGGCAGTGTGGCATAGGTTTAATTATGGCTACACTGGTGTCTTTTCTTGTGTCTGTTAAAAAGGAAATAATATTGTGAGAATGAAAGGCGTCGTATGCCCACAGCAGATTTCACTGCAGACCATAGCAAGTGGTTTAGATCACGTTATTAAAAGCTGAAAGTATATTGATTTCTCATGGTGTCTGAAGGGCAATGCATTTTCTCCTGTTCTAAGTAAAAATAAACCAATAAATGGCTGCATTAATGATGCTATCACTGGGTAGCAGCAGTATGTTTCTTAATGTCTTAGGCCTCAAACATGCAATCCCTTACTCATATGTTTTACTCTAGGCAGCTCCACAGAGCCATTAGGCTCAACTGGGTCATTTGTCTCAGAAATGAATTTGCTAAAATCAGACTTGGTTCGAGTCACACATTCGCTTCTGAATGGATGTGAATTTGCTGTGTGCTATGAAAGCCTAACCCGGAGGAAGATATTTAAAACTATTGCAAGCAGTGCAAATTGCTGTACAGTGCCTCACTCCCAGCGAATTTTAGACTGTCTTCATTATTAAGAAGATTTATTTTTCATCTTTCATAGCAAGGTAAGTGATATATGCCAACACCACAGAATCACAGCATAGGTAAGAGTAAGTAGTTTCTTCCGTTAGTTACTCAGTCTGTCATAGCCATATATTTCACTCCTTCCAGCCCTCGTTCCCTCCACACCTGTGACCTTGTTTAGTCTTCTCTGTGAAAACCTAGAGCACTGTGCCTCCCTTGGGATTTCATAATAGGGCAGATAACATTTCTTTGGCACTGAAAATAAGTGATTATAAGAGAATTCTAAGTATTCTAAGCAAAAAGATTCTAAGAGAAGCTGGAGTCAGTTGTGAAGATTATTTTTATATATTTATATAAATTTAATTTGGTGTCACTCAATTTATGTGAAAAGGTCTCAAAACATGTATGGGAAAAATCGGTTTGTTTCTAGGACCCTTAACTAGAAAAATATAGAGTGTCTTTTTTGTTACTGGAAATTTTTGCTTGTACAGGTCTATACTGTGATATAGGGTAGCAAGAGCTACTCAGGGAGGCTGCAACTTCATTTATAGCTTTTTATTTTACTCGAATATACTTTCCAAATTACCTGGCAGTATTGCATCAAGGATGCTCGAATGGTTCTTGATTTATTAAGAAGTTTTGGGTGGGTGTGAAGGCCAAAACCCCATCTACCTACAGGTCTACCAAAGAATCTTAATTAGAATTCCCAAAACCAGGAATTAGAGAACAGACAGGAAGAATTACTAGCTGTGCAGGAGGTATTCCTTCCTGCTTCAGGCTGTGCCCAGGCAATTTATTGACTGATGAGCATTTCTAACCTACCAGTGTGACTGGAACTCTCCCACTTTGCAATAATCGAAATCTAAATCTCAGATAAGGCCTTTGGATGCCAGATGGTGCATTGCCAATCTTATTACATCAGGAAAAAAGGAAGAACCACCTTTAGATCCCAGAGCTGCCAGAAAGAGCAGTTCCTCCCACCATGAGTCTCAGCTGGTGAGACAAACACAAGAGTTGTACTCCCTGCTCAGAAGGCTTGGACACAATAGATGTGTGCTGTGTGTGCAGGCAGCAGAAAAATGACTTTCCCTCAGAGGCAGAAAGAAAAGATGTGGTGAGGAAAGAAGGGGGAGAGTTTATCATCCTGAGAATTCCATTAGGTGTTTGTAGCCAAGAGATCTCTGTGATCCTATAGCTCCAAACCCACCAAACTTGCACTCTGACTAGAGAAAAGATCCAAGAGAGAACAAATGTTTGTTTTAAGTAGGCTTACATCTGAATCAACAACTTAAGAACTGTGCTTTGGAGCTAGGAATAATCTCAGCACAGGTGCACTGGGCATTTTGTTGCCTGTGCATTCAATAGTTAAGGTACAGCTTAATTTCTGCAGACGAAATAGAGATAAAATCACGTGGCATCAGTCCTGGATATCCATTTGTTCTTACTGATCTTCTTCCATCTATAAATGGACAAATAACAGGAGTAAAAGTCACCTGGACCATTGACATGTTACCTTTATTTGGGCTTCTGAATGTCTGTGCTCTTTAGTGGCTCTTAGCCATACTAAGGGTGTCATCATCAACAATCAGTTGAAGACTGAACCTGTTATTTTTTCTTCTAGACCCTGATGGTTGGTGACAGATGAGTAGGAGTGTGCATAATTCTCACCTGTACCCTGTACTCCATCTCTCTCTCCTGTAGCAAGTACAGTTAACAATGCAGAAGTGACCTCTATTTACCGAATTTTATTTTCAGAGACTCTTAGCCCTCAGTTTACTGAATTTGTCATGCTGATGATCAGAATGCTCACAATTAAAATTTCTTAAAATAGATCTTACAGTGTAGTCACAAAAAAAAAAAAAAAGGAAACTTGAACATACATGTCCTGAATTAAGACTTTCCAGATGAACAGATGTTTTGGAATGAAAGGCAAGCCATATTTTAAATGTCTAATTCACCTTTACTTATTTAGAGGAAAAAATGATGTTTTTAAGGGGCTACAGGCACTGATATAAATTAGGAAAAAAATAAAATCTTAATAATTAAAATTATTAATTTAAAATTAAAATTTAAAATACCATACTTAAGAATTCTAAGGTCTCAATTCTTCAAACAGGTCCACAGACTTTGGTGTCCCCTTACAGTTGGCAGTATTTATGCACAGATGTATTGTAAACAATTAGGATTTCTGAAAGAGTACAGGACAATACTATCATAATCAATGTGGAAGCAGTTGCAAAAAAATCAATACCTTGAATTTCTGGTATGTTTTTCCAGCTACTTTATGAATTATTATCTTCGGCAGTGTGTATTTTCAATAACAGTATTGTACATGAAGATACTGTCATGAAGGTTTTGCAATATCAAATGAAATTCACAAAGTGCCTGCTAAAACAATGAGGAGTAAAGTAACAATACAAGAAAATTAATGTAATATGTAGGTGCTAGAGTGACAGCACCCTAATGGCTGCACAGGAGTGAATTAGCAGTTAGTTAATTAGCAGGATGATTTCATTATCAGGTTTGCAGAAGAGCAGCAGAAAGATCTTAAATATTCTAACTTGCATGGCTTGTATCTTCCATGTGGAGTCTGACAATAGTGATCAAAATAGTTTATGGTGAATGTTAAATGGTGACTCCATGTCAAAACTTTAAATAGGACACAGAAATCTTCCTTACATATTCTCTTTAGGTGTTCATACATTGATTGACTGAGACATTTTCCGAAGTGTCCCTACTTCACTGTGTCAGCCAGAGGTTCAATGAAAAGCTAAGCTAAAAAAAGTCTTGACAGAAAGTGTCTTATTAACTCCCCACTAACCTACTAAGTGATGTTCTTATCCAACAAAAAACTTTCTTCACTTGAATTATTTGGTGCTTAAATCTACTTTCATGGAAACAAAAATGATCCTTTTTGTAATTTAAAGTCATCTTGAGTGCATCTTTAGGTTAGGTAAAGAAGGGAAGTCTGCAGTTGTCCCCACTCACTCTGCTTTGGTTTGTGTTATGCAGCTGTCTCAGCCTGTGAGAACTGGATTCCTTTGGGACAAAACTAAACTGGAAGATACAGTCCAGGATTGCATCTAGCATGCCACAACCGCTAAGTGGCATTCAGTCCATGGAACCAAGTTAGAGGTAGTGTGGAGGAAAAAAAAAAAGCCAAAACCACAAAGCAAAATAAAATTAGTGTTCCTGAGTACTCACTGATGTTCCCCTCAGAAATTATTTTTCTGGACTTTACTGTTTGCTGTTATGGAGAGAACTACTGAAGACTGAAAGGATTTACTGCATATGACAGCTTTATGATCAGTTTCTTTTCATGCCAAAACTAACACCAAAAGAGAAATTTAGCCTGAACTGGAGTTTCTGTCTTGAGCTGGCATGGTCATGGATATTTGGCAGCTGTGGCAGAGGAAGGGTAGCAGGAAGGCATGTGTGTGAAACTAGCATTAAACTTTCCATTTCCTTGCCTTCAGGTCTGTGAAAGTGTCTGTAAAGTCCTTGATGGTTCTACAATGACTTTTAAAAAATATTTGTTCACCTGCCATACTTTGTTCCATTTACATTTCCTTCAGCTGAGAAATGTAATTGTAAGTGCTGTCCTAGAGAAGAAGGATTGCTCTTGGTGAAGGAGATTGTATCAGTCAACAGTAATTTTCTCACAGATAAAATTTTCTAAACCAATCTTACACAAATTTTCTTTCATTGCAAGAAAAATATCTGATGGAAAAAAGCATTCTCTGAGACAACATAATTATCCTATGGCAAAGTGGTATGTACGTGATTTATGCAATGATTGCACATAGCATAATTTTGTTTTTACTTTAATGAATGGAGACATAAAATGTCACATTTATGAGAGAATATTTTAAACCATTCTTAGTATCAGCTCAGTATTAGTTTGTTCAGTATATAAAGGCCATGTTTTCCCTTAAGCATGTCAGTCACTATCAGAAACAAAACCAGGAAGATTGCCATGGACACATTTCAAGAACAGACCATTTAAAACAAAAAAAGAAAAGTCAACAAAACAAATTCACACCTCCCACTTGTTTTAAAAATGTCTCTTCAAAATATAATTTTATAAATGTAACTTTTGAGCAGAAAACAAATTTTTCACAGAGACATGGTCTTGTTTGTGAGTGACTGGAATGATTGATGGCTCAAAACATTTCCTGTGTGTCTGTGAGGGGAAGAGGAAGGTTGGGTTTTACTCTGGTGAGGAGATGCTTTGTTCCACACATGACTCCACCACCCCAGAGCCTGTATCCCAGCCTGGCAGTGGCTGCCAATCCCTGGCACAGCAGAGGCAACACCCCACACCCACCTCTGGAGCCCCTAACCCAGCTCCTGAGTGGCCACATGACCAGAAGTCCCACCTGGGGGAAGGGCCCAGGAAGGCCAAGGGGTATTTAAAGCAGAAATGGGGCAGGCACATCTTGACCCAACCTCCTCTTGGAATTTCTATCAGATGAACACTGCTGGAACCAGGACTGGTAGTTATGTTTCTTCTTTTGTATTTCTCCCTTATCTTTTTCTCCTTCTTCCACTCCCTTTTTGGAATTTTTGAGTAACTTAAAATTGAACGGGCTTAAGAGTGTGCGGAGTTGAATGGGTTAAGTTAATGCTTTAAGAAGTGTTTCGTGTTGGTTGAATGCTGCTCTAAACATTTTGCCAAAGTTCTCTGATTTTCTGGGGTTGCCAGTAAATTTTTTTGTTGTTTTGACCTCTTGAGAATATCTTGTCAGTATTTCTCCCGTGTCTAACTTGGAGTATGTGAAAAACTGTATAGTCCTTTTAAAAGTCTCAGTAAGTGAGTATTTGGGGCCTTTTGCACAAATGTTGAGGAAGTTAAAACTGTATCTGTTTAAATATAGTGTGGTTTATTTTTTCTTTTAAGAACATGAGCTAAACTGGGAATAGAAACAGTATCTTTGTAGTAGTACTCATGTACCCTCTCACCCACACTTATTCCTGTGCTAGTGCTTGTTGCTTCATTTTGCTTAGGATTGACTTCTAGGAATGGAGGGTCATGCAGCTCAAGGACTGGAATAACTATGAGCCACCTGATAACACTTTTCTGAGATGTTGTTAAAAAGTAATACTTTAGTAGAGGTTCATGGAACATTAAATCTCAGACAACAAATAAAAAAAGCTGACAAATAAGGTGTTAGTTCCTGGAATTATAGATGGAAGAAAATTCTTACCAACTGTGCTATTGTCTGTGTGTTTTATATTTTTTTTTTGTTTTGGGTTTTTTTTTTTTGGTTATTTTCTTTTACAGCAATTAGTGGTGATGCATGGAGTGAACTGCTAAGTACTCATAACTTATCTGGGTAGACAAGGCTGTCCTCTGCTAATCACAATGAATATTGGCCTGTCCATAAAGAGCAAGGAGTGATATCAAAGAGAACAGTCAGCTATTACCAGGGCAAACTCCTGGCCATGAGCTTCTGCAGATGATAATATGAAAAGACAGAGATGAAATTAAAAGCAGTGTTAACTACCCAGGAGGCAGAAATACATGCAGCTGTTTCTTTGCATTACTTGTGTGTTGTACTTGTGCATTGAGATGATATTTTTCAATATTATTATATGCATTTTTTGAATGTAGAATGGGGTGGCGGTGTTTAAGCTGTAAAGTCATTTGCTTTAGTATGTAAAAATATGTTCTTTTTGCTAAGGTGTGACCAGTGGTTATGTCCTCCAGAGGATGTGTTTCAATGCATAGACTTTTTCTGGCTGGTAAGTCAGTAGAACCTCTTTTGCCCTTACCAAAAAAATTCCCATGTAAAGGAGGTTGAGTGCCACTGATGTGAGGTTTCTGTTTCACACAAATTCTTCTGATGCTGTGGAAGCTGTTGAGAATTTGTTCCTCCCTTATTGACGTTATTGTTCTGCTGAGAGCATTAGAGAAAACTTCCTGACCTCTGTACAGATCCTCAGGGATCCATTTTAGTTTAGGGAATTAATTGCCTTTTTTTCTCTGAGGGGACATCTTTGCAGGTACAGTTTCTTGAAGGATATCTGCATTGCAGTCCTACTGTGACAATTGCTCCCACAGAAGGGCTTAGCTTGCCTTACAAAAAGCAGCTTGGGTTTTTTGGTTTTTTTTCTGCCACTGCAAAAAGCAAACAGCCTGACCCTGGGCAGCTGGGTATTGCAACCTGTGCTGAGTTTTTTACTATCACAGAAATTCTGCTAGCAGAACCAGAGCTGGCTTGGAGTAACTGGGTTAGGGATGTCTGTAGTACCATGATTGCAGTGAAGATGTTCTCAAGGAGTTGGCTGTCACATGTAGGTGGTGATAAATTTGGAGGAAGAGCTGCTGATGGGTGAAGGTTAGAAGGATGTAATAGTTTACCAAATTACAGAATCATGGAATGGTTTGAATTGGAATGGACCTTAGAGATCACCTTGTTCCAATGCCCTACTGTAGCCAGGGACACCTTTCTCTTGACTGTGATGCTCAGAGCTCCAACCAGCCTGGCCTTGGGTACTTGCAGAGATGGAGCATCCACAGCTTCTCTGGGCAACCTGTTCCAGTGCCTTGCTGCCCTCACAGTAAAGATTTTTTTCCCTAATATCCAATCTAAACCTACTCTCTTTCAGTTTGAAGCCATTCCCCCACATCCTGTCACTTCGTGCTCTTGTAAAAAGTCTCTCTCCATCTTTCTTACAGGTTTCCTACAGGTCAGAGTTAGGTTACCTTCTCTCTTCCAGACTGAGCAAACCCAATTCTCTCAGCTTTTCCTCATCAGAGAGGTGCTCCATCCCTCTGATCATCTTGGTGGCCTTCTCTGGAGTCGCTCCAACAGGTCCCTGTTCTTCCTGTGCTGGGACCCCAGAGCTGATGCAGCACTGCAGGTGGGGTCTCACCAGAGCAGGGCAGAGGGGCAGAATCCCCTCCCTCCCCTGCTGCCCACGGTGCTTTGGATGAGCCCAGGACATGTTTGGCTCTCTAGGCTGTGAGTGCACACGGCCAGGGCATGTCCAGCCTCTCCCCCACCAGCACCCCCAAGTCCCTCTGGGCAGGATTGCTCTCCATCTGCTCATCCCCAGCCTGGATTGACACCAGGGGTTGAATGTTTGTTAAGTAAAACCTCTCCTAAACCTCAAGACACAAAATTCAAGAGCAGGTAGTCTGGTAGTCACTATTAGTCCTGAGAAACACTTGCCATATTGGGGTCAGGTCATGGGTTCTTGCATGTAAATGCCTTTAATAACTTATTTGTTGCAAAAGCCTATTTCCATATTTGCCTTTTTGTAAAAGCAAAATGTAATATTTCCCAGTTGCTTTTGTATGTGTTTAGCTCCCCCAAAAGCTTAGGAGAGTAGTGACATTTTAAAAATATTTTCTTTCAAATCACAATTGAAATTTCACCTCTTAAGATTTTTCTGTAAAGTAATGACTAACCTTCAGGAACTTCAGTCCTTTGGATATTATACACTTTTATTAGTTTTAAATCTTCAAGCTCTTCCCTGAGTTAAAAAAAAGAGTAGAAGTCATTATATTTTAACAATGTATCTTTTCCTTTTGTAAATACTGAATATTACTACTGTGAGGAAGTCCCTTAAGTTCCTAAAATAGCTCAAATGTGGCTGTGTTATTAGTGAGAGTATAAAAAAATGTTGTGGACAGAAGACTGGTGGCATTTTCAAGGGTTTGTGATGAATGAGTTGAGTCAAACAGCTTGAATCCTGTTGGACTGCACATGACTAATGCCACCATCCTTTATATACCTTCAATGAAAAGATGATTCTGCTGTTTCCTTGCTCCTACATTTATGTAAAACTGTTTGTGCTAGTTCAACTGTGGCCTCTTGTGGGACCTTTTTCTGTTAGCTTACCTGTATTAGGCCAGTTAACCTGGGGCCAGACTTAGTTTTTCTATGCTTCAGCTTTCTTTTGTTTTCTATGAAAGGAGAAGAATTAATGTCCTCAAACTCCAGGCCTCTATTAGTTGGAAAGAGCTGGTTTACTAAAGGTGGTGATATTGAGGTGATAACAACGAGAATGAGAAAAGGTAAGGATATTGGCTACTGCTACTCCAAAACTCTGTTCCTTTTATCCTGAAAATATTACAATAAATAAAGGTTAAGATTAAGTCCGTGGGTCTGGTCCACAAATCCAGAACAGAGTGACTGTGTTTGCTAACTCAAGAAATATTTTCGTTCTGCAAAGTTGTAAGTTCATGCAACTGACTTGTGAATGCTAAAATAATAATGTAAGCAGACAACCCATTTTTTGGCCACGTTTTTTGAGAACAGTTGTTCTGTTAAATGAAGTTTATTAAAAGTGAGTGGTTTGCCAGAAGTTGTCTTCTTCTGGCAAATGAGAGCCATAAGCACAGAAAGCCAGCAGCACATCTGTAACTCCCTTGACCCTCACCAGTTACTAAACCAGTGTAGCTTCTTCAGGCTATCTTATCCTTTCAGTTTGATTTAAGCCTGTAATGTCACTGACATATGTCTGCATATCATGTTGTTTGAAAGAAAGCATTTTCAGGAGGAAAGATGTTTTTCTGTGGTTAAGAGGTTGTGTTCATATTTCAGAGGACAGTTTTTTCACCTCTAGTCTTGCAGCCTTTATTCATGGACTTGATTGGAACCTTAATGATATCCTTGGTTTTGTCCTCAGATGTAAGACATCTGCTGAAGCTAAAAATTTTTACTATGAACAGTCCCAAAACTTTTAATTTTTTGCATTTTATTTATTCAGAAAGTGTTGAAAAGTACCTCCATCACAAACCAAACTTCAGTAAGTGTGTACTGGGGGCCAAAACAAAAAGCCAGTACCAGGAAGTGCCGGAGAGAAAAACGTATCTGTGTGTTGCTTCTGTTTTTGGCCTCCCTGGTGAAAAAGATCTCTATCAGACTTCGTAGGGATGGAGCAAACCCATCATCTCCTTGTGGCAGGAATGGATCAAGAATTTCCAGGCAGGAAGGAATCTGTGCACCTACCAGCCTAGGGCAGATAATGGAGAGAAGAATCTGTGTTTGTGTAGGGGTGTGAGGAGAGCCAGTCAAACTTGGCACATTTTGTTCCTTTCCTTTCAAGCCTGATAACTGTTTAGGCATCTGTGAGGACGAGGGTGGCCCCTGAGGAAGGTGTAACTGGGGCAAGCAATAACAGACCTGGAAAATGAATCTGCCAGCATGAAGTCAGCTTGAGCTGCTGGACAGTGGCCCCTCTTTAGTGGCTAAGTGCCTCTTCTGCTCTGCTTTCCTTCCCCCCACCATGGCTCCCCGTATCAGGCTGGATGAGTCTCCAGGTGGGAGAGCTCAGAATGGGTACGTTTTTCTGCTCATACAAATCTGGTGTAAGGCAATCAAAATAGAATAAAATAGATGTAAGAGCTGACTGAATTTTTCTGAAGACTGCCATGTAGAATGGCAGGCTAGTATACCTGCTTATTCTGGACTGTGCTTTTTCACTGTCCTAATTAAACCAAAATAAATTCAGGAAAAAAATACCCCGATTTATAGGATTTGATGGCAGGGATGAATTTGCAGCTGCTTTAAGATGGTGTCCATCACTTCATCTGGAATACAGCATGCAGAAGAGCTGCATATAAATAGTGCAGCACCCAGACAACATTTCACAAAAGCAAGTGCTCCAAAATATCAATGCACAATTCCAGTTTTTTGCTAGGCAGCTGGCTCCAATCAGAGTGGCAATTTGTTACATATTGGAAAAGTCATCTTGCTGCTGGCTGTCCTATAAAGAGAGCTTGTTTGGTTCTCCCTTAGAAATAACAGTTATTGCTGGTCTCTTTTATTGATAATGCAATATGTGGTGGTAATAGCTGTGTAGTGGTTGAAGAACAGCTCCTTGGGACATTTTTCATCCCTTGTCCTAATTGTGGCTATAAGGAAAAAGAAGTGATGTCAAGTGGGATTTGGTGACAGGAAATGAAGTAACACCCGTTTTAGGCCAGGTCTCAGTTTGTGGTGCTAGTGTACACAAAATGCTATCAAGACGAAGGCGATGAAGAAATTCCTGTTTTGATCTTTTCAAAATAGTTAAACAGGAAATCTTGGGAGGAATGACTAACGGGTCACCTGAGAACAGACAAATATGAGTGTAATCTCTTCTTATTCCTCAGCATTTCCTGGAGTTGACTTGCTAAGACTGATTTTTTTCTGAGCAATGCCTGAATAGAAACTGATTGAATTGACATTCTTCCTTACTATGATAATTATTTCTTTTTCCCATGGATGCTACATCTGGTTCATTTGGGGGAATATCTCAGCTTCCATTAGTCCAGCTCTTAGGAAAGTCTGAAATGATTGATATAGGCATGATTAACATAAATGTGTATGAGCTCATAGGAGTGAGGAAATGGCTCTTCATGAGGAGGTGCATGAAAAATTTCAAAGCCAAAAGGAGTGACCTAAATAGCTGGTAGAGAGCAGGCTTTGCTTTCCTAGATTACTGTGGCACTGAAAGCCCAGCAGTATTTTTCCTGAGAGAGCAGACAACACGATTATATACGTAGGCTACCTCCCAAACTAGCTAGCTGCTTTTGGGAAAGGATCCTCTTTCTGAATGTGTGAAAGAAGCAAGACCTGAGACTGCTGAAAAATCTGAAGTACATTTGTATTAAGGGCTTATTCTTGGACTTCATTTACAGATTCCTTCCTCAGACCAATTTTAAGAGCAAGTTCTAGGCAGTGCTTACCTCTTGCCAAAATTAAGATCTTGTCTGTGCTGTTGCAGTTGTGAGAAGTGTGTGACTGTCAGGGCACCGGAGTTTCTACCTGAATCCCTTTGTGAGATCATGCTGAACCCCTGTATGCTGAGTCAAACACTGTGAGCCTCACAGAGTCTTACAATCTGTAGAGAACAGGATCTGACAAAAAAGTCCTTGTCCATGGTTTTGTGTGTGGTTTTGGTGTGTGTGGTTTTCTTTTTTTTTTTTGATGAAGTCTTTCATGTATAACCATTTTGAGAATTGAGGAATTATTGTCTCTCTGTAAGGGATGCCCTCTCATTTTTGGTTTGATGAGGACTGTGCAAGCATGCAGCAGAGTGGTGTTGGATCCTGCTAAGGTTGCACTTTCTCAGCCCACCATGGAAATGGGATGTGTCAAAGCCAGCAGAGCCTTGTTCTGAAACATCCACCACAAATCCCGAACTTCATTCAGTCTGGTGTCACAACTGTTTCAGCTGTGTTGATGATAGCAAAAATGAATGTAAAATGAGACTTTGTGTGAGAGTACGTGCTCCAATTCATTAATTGGATTGCAGAATCTTTTCTCCTTTTCATTAAAATACTGGCAGAATTAAAGTTAAATTTGTTTATAAAGTATGCTTCCCTCAACACATTTACTTCTGGGGTAGAAATTTATTTTCTTGTTTCCCAATTGCAGAAAGAGAAGCTACTTTGGATGAAGCATGAAAGTCTACAGACTGTCTGCAGTTTATTCCTCGATGCTTGAAGCTCCTTTTTATTATTCATTTATATCCTTTAGTCCTTTGAGTCGTGATCTAAGCTTTGGTGTCTATGAATTTGTCTGGTTCCCTTCCAAACTGTCTGATAGTGCCTTCCTCTACAACGTCCAATAACAACAAATCCCAGAACTTTAGGATCCACTGTGTGAAGAAATACTTTATCTTTTTAAAATGAATCCCCTTTTAGTTTCACCAAGTACCTACCAGTTGTGGTATTTCAAGAAGATGGGGAAATGCAGTTCTATAAATTTCTTGCATGATTTTGTAAATCTTTCTCCTTTGGGACCTTTCTCCAGCTTTTTCACTCTCTTAAGGAAGCTGCTCCAACCCTTTGAATATTATAATTACCTTTTCTGTACTTTTACCAGCTCTGCTATATCCTTCTGAACTGACTTTGACCAGCATTGAAGCCTCTCTAAAATTTGTGGAGAGACATGGTTCCCTTTGTCGCGTTCTTTGCAACATTTCTAATAATGCTCGAAGTCTCTCTTGGTTTTGGCCCCTTCAGCACACTGGGCTGGTGTATCTGGAAAGAAAAATTTGGCAGGGATGACTTCTAGATCTCACTCCTGAGCTTTGACTCCCATTTCTGAGGTGAATATGTGTAAATATAGGTTGGATTATTTTCCCTGATCACATTCCTCTACGATGAATGAGCTGGTTTCCAACTTTTCTGCCTGCTTGCTTGTGTTGGCTTCCTCAAGTACACCTTTCACACCTTTGTTTATCCTCTGAATCCCTTCTTGGCTTCCTCTGATGTATTTTCAAACATTTTACTCTGTTTGATAGATTTTTACAAGGCACTCCTGCAAATTTCTTTAGTTCTCTTAATTTCCATTTTAGGTTGGTCCTCCCCTGTTGCACAGGCTTTCATAGTCTCCTTAATCCAGAAAGCTTTCAATTCCTAAAATGCCAACATCTTCTGTAAGATGGCACCTGTAACATTCTTTCCTACTGACTTGCTTGGGTTTTGTTCTAGATGCAGGATTTTTTTTTTAATTTATTCCACCTGCAAAAATCTTTTTAAGTGTGCTCCGCATTTATGTAATAGGGATTGATTTTTCATGTTGTTTTGTGTTTTTAGTTAACATACATTCTTCTTGATCAGTTTCAAAGTCATCTACAGATTAACTTGTTTTCTGCTGCTCGGTTTGAATTGGCATCATGACCTTTCAGTATTTGAGTCCCATTAGTTACACTCATATCATGTTTTTCTCAAGAGCTATGCTCAAAAACTAGGCTAGAAATTCAGTCCCATCACTTGCAGGATCTTACTGTGTTGATTATTTAACTTATGAGATTGGTTCTAGCCTTGCCCCTCTGTGGATCCAAACCAGCAATTCTGTTTTTCACTTCTACATTTATTAACTAGTAACTTTAATGTATTTTGTTATTCATGCATGGCATGGTTGTAGATTCATCTAGTCATTGCAGAAAAAAAAAAAAGAGTATGGCAAAAAAAGTTGGAATAGGGTTTGTTTTTTTTTGTTCAAAGGTCAGATTTTTTACAGTTGATAAGTAATAAGGTTTATGCTTATTCTGTCCCTCTATCACTGAGTCTGTATATTTCAACTATGGCAAAAGTTGTCTTCTTCCTCATACAGAATCCTAGACCTGCTGAAATTACAAAGAGTTCTGCAGCCAGTGGGATGAAGTTTAGCCTGTTGCCTTCTTATAACTCCAGAATAATGCAGTCACCTTTCTCAGTTCAGTTATATCTCATAGGAGCATGCTTGTCCCCATTTAGGGATTTTGGTCTTGCGCTCTGGTAGTAATTTCAAGTGTGTGTTCCTCTGTTTATTGTAAATATGTATCATTATAGTTGAGTGTATATTGCTGAAACTATGAATATCTACCACAGAATAAATGCCAGCTTCCATTTTATCAAAACTTTCTAATTTTCCCATTTACATAGTTTTTATTACCTTATGCTCTCTGCTCTTTTCCCAAATGCTAACTAAAATACCTATACCTGAATTGGGATGAGATTGCTCATTGGAAAATGTAGCAGAAAATTGTCATTGCTCTTAGGACATTTTCCTTGTTGACAGTAGATTTTTCTGTCATCACACAGCTCTTATTTTGCTATGTCCCAGCAGCTTCTGTTTTGCTACTGAGCCTTCTGAATACACAGGCAGAAAATGCAACATTCAAATACCAGTGAATAAAATTACAAGGTTTAGCAAACAATCCACCGGAGAGACATTGGGTTATATATTTACCTTAGCTCTACCTTCATTACTTCTGCACTTCCCTGCAACAGTAATAAAATGTGTTCACTGGGCTTTTTGTATGCAGAAAGAATTTTAATTTACTCTAGAAGGGAGAGCTAGTTCATAACTCAATAGAACGGACTGGGCTCATAAGTTATTTAGTTCAGCTCCTTGTGATAAAATCTGGACACGACACCATTTATTGTGGTTTTTTCTGCCCTCTCAGCCCTGTACATTGACTCAGAGCTAAACAACTGAAGTGGCAAATGGATTTGTTTACAATGCAAATCTGAGCCTGATTGGAAATAATGCAAAAGGCATAACCAATTACATGTTTCATAGCATAGGATAGCCTGAAATGAAAAAGATTGAACTGATCTGTGCTCAGAGATGCTGTACAGTTACTGAGTCACGACTGCCTTGTGGTTCTCAGGTGCTGCTCTCTTCAGGACTGCTCAGGCACACTCTCTGAGAAAACAGGCTTGCTGCACATTTGCCTTTACTTCATTGTTGGTACTATAGTGGGTAATACAGAGAAGAATTTTCCCCATTTAATTTTTGAAGAAAATTAAAAATCTATTCTATGTCTGAGATAAATTGTGTGTGTATGTATAAATTGGGTATTTTATTTGACTGGAAAAAAATGGAAGGGAAATAGGGACATAAAAAATGAAGATAGAAATAGTCTAAGTAAATATATTATTATATAATATCAAATGATGCTATATATCATAGATAATATCATAAAGAATATAGTTTTCCTTGCAAAGTCTTTGTGCAAAATCTGAGGGAAGCAGTCTTACAAAAGTGAAACTGTCAGCAAAGCAATTAATTACTCAGTGTTTGTCCTTATTTGAGGCTAAGTTTCAGGAATACAGAGTAAAGGCTCAGCACATGGCAGGGACGGTGTTATAGTTTCCCTGCACCACACTCTTGCAAGCCATGAGGTGAAGTTGACTCTCATGTAAAACTCTTTTCTTGCTTGTCTTTGCAATCAAGTTTCTGCACCCTACTACTCCAACAGGTGCCTGTCCTCTGGGGGGATTCGAGACCAAATCTCAGTGATCTGACTTCAGGTTTAAGTTTCCATACAATTACAAGGTATTTAGATTCCTTTTCCTTCTTGTTGTGTACTTATTCTCATTATGGGGAATAAATATGTAGAGGCAAAGGACAGTAACTCTTTTCGCAGCAGGATTGTTTTCATGAATACAAAATCATAATCACTTTATGCTGATCACATATCAAATCTAGTTTTAGCACTCAACACAGCACACAGCAGTGGCAAGCAAGGTCCATTTAATCAGAAGGCAGCTATTTAATGTGTGCATCACATTTTTGAAAGCTTGCTGCAGTGGTTGGAGGCCGTGTTTTCTTGTTGGCTTTTCAGAAACAGTTGTTGCAATTCTTAGGGATGCAGCTTATTGAACGCTGCACCTTTTGAAAGATCAAACCAAAATATGTAAGTAATCTTGCATTTGGAGTTGGGCACTGGAGAAAATCTGAACTGATCCAGAGATGTGTATGTTTGGTATGTGAAAATGTCTCAATACTAAGTTAATATTTAGGAAGGAAGTTAATATTTGAACTATTCGCTCCTGTTATCACCATTGCTGCTTGGATTACCTCTTAAATTAATTTTGGAAAACAATGAATTATCAGATGTGATGGATTCCATACTAAAAAAAAAAAATTATTGCAGCCTAAGGGACTCTACAAACATCAATTACTATCATTTTGTGAGAAAGTGTGAGTAAATTTAAAACAATTGTCTCCCTTTGTAGTAGAATTATTTATACTTTGATAGTAGTTCTGGGTCTCCTATGCAAATAATGGTACTGGAGCATATGTTAGAAATTTCTTTTTTAAATCATCTTCAAAGTAAAGTGGGATCAAAGTGTCAGGGGTGTAGATCAAAACCACCAAAAGCTCACATATATAAATATATATCTATTTATGTATGTATTTTAATCAAGAGTTCAAAGGAAGATTATAAACACTATCTTCTTGATTTCATTAATGGCAAGGCAAACATTCTAAATCAGTGTTCAAGTTTCATCATGATCAGGATAGTTGAGTGTAAGAATGAAAGATGCTTCAAATTTTGGTAGAATAATAACCTCCATTTCCCTAAAATGCTGAAAATATTGAAATAACTCCCACGGGAAAAGTTCTTACCCTAAGTATGGAATCGTTACCAAATCTGTTGATTGGAAGAATAGTTGTTGCACATGAAATAAGTTTTCTGTGCTGATACTTCTCTTCTCTAGAAACTGTAATGCTGAAGATAAAATAGATTGCACAGAAGAGCTCAGTTTCTATGGTTGCAGTAGTTTTATGAAGTATGCATTTATGAAACAGGACTCTTCAAATATTCTTCTAGTAGGGAGTGAGGGTATGTGAGAAGTCACAAATATCAAATTCTGCTGGTTGTTTGCTTCTTTACTTGATTATGCTCAAGTGTTTGGAGACTTCACCTCCTTCTGTGGTGAATGCCTGAATCAGACATATCAGAAAGCTTTCACCGTTTCAGTATTTTAATGGTACATGCATCTGGTTTGCTCTCTGTACTTGAAAAACCATTCATATTTTTCTAGCTGTCTGTATTTCCTTCCAAGTTTGTGAACGAAATTAATCACAGACAGCTTTCAGCAAATTCACAAAAGTTCTGCTTTGCTGTGAAAACCACCCATTTTCTTGAATGCTTTTGTTCTGACTAATAAGATAAAATTAAAACCAGTGTTTATTCAAGTAAAAAAATCATAAATTAGAAAACTGATGTCCTTGCCAAATTTTGCTTTCCAATTTTTATGAAATGTTATTATTAGAACAAAATCCCTTTATAATATTGATAGACTCATTACAAAAACTGGTTAATAATGGCATACATTTGTATTACTTACTTCTCTACTAATGATTTTCAAGACATTTGTTCTAGCTATTTTTGTAGCTGTTCTAACCTGACATTTGTTCATATTTATTTCATTAGTTGCCATGTTTAATGTACCAGCATATCAAATCCACTCTAAATTTCAACATAGTTGCAATGGGAATAGTTTTCATTATGTTCTTCATTTACAGTGAAGAACTATTTTCTGTTTATTTTCTTCCTATAAAATGACCAGGGAGTTGGGGAATGTTGACCAGCTAGAAACTCTGATATGATGAATTTGTTCTGCAGGTTTTCAAACTTTGCCGCAATAAAATGTCTGTGTAATGTATAAATCTGACTTAGAATATTTCCCTCAAAACATTCTTAGTAGGTAGAGTGATCATTAAATAAGCCATTAAGTGTTGATGCACAGCTGTTGGTGTGGAAATAATTAAAAGCAGTTGTTAACTAAGGCGTAAGAAAATCAGCTTTGCCAGATTTGGCATGATTTGGGAGAGTAAAGCTTTCCATGCAAGTGATAGAAAGAGGTGGGACCTGGCTCCAATATTTGTAAGTAGGTAAACAGTGATAAAAGACAGAAGTGAATGATAGTCTGTGTAGTGAACCAGACAAGTTTTTCTCTTGAGGAGATATATAAGCATCCTATACAGCAGAAAAAGGTTTAGCTCTTCCTTTCTGCCCTTGCTCATAGCTCACCGCTCATGATGCAGCTTTTTGCATAGTCATGCCCCAAAGCAACTCACTGACATTCTGTGTTTAAGGAAATAATATTTCCCTTCCCAAACCCCTAAATAAATTTGTTGATTACTCCCCTGCCCACAGCTCCTCTCTTGTGCCAGCGTTGGTACCAAATTCATCCTTTGCTGAGCTGTATCCATTTGCAGCTTCCTGAGCTCAGCTGAGCTTTTCTGTTGTGCTCCTCAGATATTGTTGGCTCATGGAAGAATCTAATGTTAAAACAACGGGGAATTAAAAGAAGGAAGGGACTGAAGGGTGTATGAACAGTGCTTTTTCTCAGTAGTCCCTCAGTTGGCTTACTCCTTTCTTAATAAAATGAATGTTTGCGCAGGAATTAAGATGATGTTAAATGCCAAAGAAGAAAAGCAAGGCAGCTGCTGCCAAAATATCCAGCAGCCTAAGTGGTGCGCAAGGGACCAGATATGTGCCGACAATGAAGTGCAAGATGACTGAGACCGTGCTGCTTGCTCTCAGCACGCCAGCAGTCTCCCAGTTGTCAACAGGAAGTTTTGAGGAGAAGAGTGGGGCAACTTTGCTCATTTTCAGAAAGCAACTCTTGTTACGTTGATGAAGTGCAAGGGAGAAATGATAGAAGTAACAGATTAGTTTTATCTGTATAACTATTAGAAATTAAGTTAGTTTTCTAAGTAATGAGTTTGGGATATTTTTTTTTATTTGTACTGCAGGGTAGACTGTGCATGCACATGTGTTTTTGGGTCACTGACATAAAATCATGCACAGAGACACTCCAATCTGAATCTTGAAATCAGAAAGGAAACAAATAAAAGTATGAAACACCTCCCTCTTTGCCCTCTCCAAAAAAGAAAAGAAGCACAACCAAAATGAACTCACAGCAGTGTTAATACTGAACCTATCCTTGTCACTATATCTGACACTAGCTATTAATTCAAATTTGTGAAATTCTCTCAGTCATTGCCCATTTAAAGGGATCTTCAGATATTTCTAGACATTTAGGACCTGACACTCAGCTAGAATAAATGAGTCCATTGGCACTGGAGGTCATTGCTCATATTGTACAATAGTTGTTTTTGGAAGAAGGGTTATAGCTTGGAACTATTGTTTTATATTTTGTTCTGTGGTTTTAATGATATTTTTTTTTTGTATTTATTTCAGTCTTTCTAACACTGCTTTCTCATATTGGGCAGTGCCACTTGCTGTTCATTCTTGAGAGGCCTAAACAGCACTCCACTGATGTAATGTGCCACTTCTTGTGATTCACCTATAAGTTCACAAAAGCAATGTATGCAGGAAGAAATGCTTGTAGAGAAATGTTGCTGGAAATCTGACAACAACCTTTTATTAAAGCGTGGCTGTTTTCATCTATTTAGGGTGTGAAGAAGTGGCACTCAGGCCAGTGCAGTTCAGTATTCAGATCAGTCTAACGCTACCTGTTGATCTCACTGCAAGTGGCAGCAAGATGTGCTTTGATGACTGTTGCTCTCTGCTGCATAAGTAGAGTGTTCACTGAAGGAAAATATCATTTACTGGACTCTTTCAGATCAGGCTGACTGCTCTTCATTTCCTGTTAGAATAGTGTGAAGAAAATATCTCAGTGAAACAGGCAACTTTTGTGAACTTTGGTTTAGTTCTGATGGGTGGAGGCCGTGCCTTGCTCTTTGATAATATTTGTAGAGCAACATCAGTCAGTGACTCATGGATGTTTCCCTGATATGTATTGACTCTGCCTTTAACACATGAAGTTTTTTTGACAGATTGTTGCAATAACAAGTTTTCTGGGTTCGGAATAGATCTCCTCTGTCAGCTGTGAAGCTCAATAATGCACCAGTAAGTTGAGTTTCTCTTTAAAACACTACTGTCTGAAAGAAAATTAAACAAAAAGGAAATAGTGTTCCTTCACAGCCAGATGTAGAAGACCAACAAGATAACTTGGGGTAGGGAAAAAAATCAGAAAAGTTCAACATCTTTGTAATGAACCCTGTTTTGCCTGAGCATTATTACTGTATGCTTCTTTTCTTTACCTCAACGTTAATATCCAGAAGTTGAAGGCTGGCTCTAAAGTAGATCTTGTCATCTAATAGCTGTTGCTTCTGCATTTTACCATCTGCATGTAGGTTCGGATATCTAAAATATTTGGTGTTATTCTCCCGTGGTATAAAAGAATTCTTTTCTATATTTTAACACCCGCTGAATGTGTATATCCAGGGATATTCAGTTGTTGCTCCTGAAGTTGTTGTACTATCATTTGCTCAGATAAGGAGTATGCAGGAAAGTGCTTGTTTATAATTGCACTAAAACCAGAAAACTGTCAGACTCTGTTTCATGCAGGTTCACTGAAACATTGAGCTCAGCATGGTTTCCAAATAGCAATAGCTTCCAAAAGATGGCCTACAAGCTGCTGTTTTCTCCCAACCCATTCTTTTTTATTTGCTGGTACTCCTTTGGCATCTAAAATTCCCTTGCTATGACAAGTTTCTTTTTCAGTGTATCAGTAGTGTCTAGTTGAGTTATTTTTCTCTCTGCTCTCACCTCCCAATAGAAAAATTTATATACAGTGTTTGAAGTGTGAGTATTGAATGTATGTATGAAGGAATTTACGTTTCAAAAATGTTTTTTCCTTTTAGGGAAGGAAGAGTTGGCATGCAGGGCTCTTGCCTGTTTATGCTTTTATGTGTAGATAAAAACATAAGAGCAATTTAACTAAATAAGCTTAATGTGTTTTTAACAGGACACGGGCAGCCAGAACTTTGGGTTTTACCTGTTTATTTCTGTTCTAAGTAGTGAGCACCCCAAAGAATGTAATAAGGCTTTTAAACTGACAGCTGTGTTTTATTAGAAGATAAAATTGAATAACTAACTCTCTAAATGTAGAAATCTTGAAGTGATGTGAAAAAGAGGCAGATGAATCAAGCACCGTAGATGTAAAATGTTCATGTAGAAGAATACCAAGTTGATCCTGATAACCTGGAAGTGCAGAGGCCACACTTGCATTCCTGTTTTTCAGTTGCCCCCATGGGTGACTGGCCAAGAGCAATGGAGAAGGACTTCAAAGGGAATGCAGAGAACCTGCTCACCGTTAGCTTTGATGTGCTTCCCTCCTCCCACTGCTGCCACTTTATGGCTCTAACCTGGCAGTGAGGGTTATCTCTCACTGGGAGCTACTGTCAGAAGGGGGAAACTGGAATCTTTAGTTTTAGTAATTTGGTTTTATTTTGCTTTTCCTTACCTTTCTGCTGTGTGTTTGAACTCGGCCTCTCAGTAAATGCTTGCAGATAACCATTTTTTCATTCAAAAGGAAGTTATAAAGACAGCTGAAGATAAACTCAGAAGGGCGCCATTTTTACAGCACTTAATGTTGGAGAGTTTAATAGGTTTCAGAATGTAGCAGAAACAAGAAACTTCTCAGGAGAGGAGCACCACAATCTATAGTGTCATTGAGGCTGTGGTTGAACTTGAAAGGTGCAGGAATTGCTCTTTCCTTTATTCTTTCCAGGACAGTAAAAGATAATTGTTTTAAAGACAGATTTTGGGAAACAAACACAAGTTGAGAAATTAATGCATAGAAGGTCAGAATGCCTAACACTTAGTGAAAAGAGAACTCTGTTGTTGTTTTGTTTGTTTGTTTTTTAATTTAAGATTTGTTTCAAAATTGCATAGTTTTGTCTTTTATTCATGCTTTCAAACATACCCTATTTGAACTTTGCTCTTTTGACCCATATTTCTCTTTCTGTGCTGTTGTTTATGCTTGAAAATCCTTATGTGAACTCTATGCTCTAGTCCTGTTCTTTGCTTCAAGCCCTACCTCAGAAGGGATCAGAGTTGTATGCGATTTAACTTGATTTAAAATAAATGTGTGTAAAAATAGAAAACCATCAGTCTGTGAAAAACTTTGTGATCGTGTTGTCCTCACACTCAATCTGTTCCATTTAACATTTCCTATTTATATGTGCTGTATCTATGTTATGCTAGATATGGGAGTTTTGCTATTATTGGTAAGTGCCTAAATTTATACTGACCTGAAAAACACAGATTTTCAGGATTTGTCGGGGATGTTCTTGACTGAGTGTCAGAACTTATTTTTAGCCTTTTATGGTGATATCCTACAGAAATTTGGTCCTGTTTTAATGAATAATTTGGATACGAAATGTTCTAGAAACTTTACGGGATATAAACATAGGATTATTTTTTTTTTAATGGAGCATTTTCAGATTTACTGAGAAAGTAGAATAGGACAGAAAGGCAAATGTCTCAGAATGCTCAAGCTAGGGCTTTTTCCCATGGGGAGTGTAGGCAGCAATGAACTCTTAAGTACAAGGAAATCTAGTTCTTAAACAAAAAAACAAAGGCAAGACTTTCATGTTTTCAGTGGTACGGAATTAAGTCATCCAAAATGAATGGATGAGAGAAACCCTTTAGCTTCAGTAGCTTGACTCCTTTTGGAAAGAATCAGCTGAGCCCATGGTACTTAGGCATTGCCCTTCATGTTCAATTTAAATAACTTTGCAGTCTTTTGGTTCTGTTAGTTAATTACACATCACTTTTAAAATACTCATAGCCAAGTCATTTCAAGGAATAAAATTTTACATGCTCCTTCACTGCTTATAAAGTTATTTTGTAATTTTTTTTTTTTTTATTGCAGGTATGGAAACATTTGCCAATTAGACTAATATAAAATGTGCTGAAAACAATGAACATTATTTTTGCCACTATGCACAAAAACCATCTTTAGTTGAACAGAGTAGTGTAAATTGGGTTAATCTAGTGGACACTGTTGCAGGTAATTATCATCCTATATTTTATGGTAGCTATGAGATACAGTATTTACATCCAAAATAAAGGCAGCTAGTTAGAAATCCAGATGTTCTCTGTGAAGAAAGTTTGGCTGATTATTGACACACAAAGGGTTTGTGTGCCTGAACCATCTCAGCCAGGAAGCAGAGAGAAACCTTGAAAAAGGAGAAAGAATGTTTTATTTAACCTGAGCAGATGCAAGCAGTGTTCTTCCAAGACAAATCTTTGGAATGGGATGAATGAAAGGGTTCTGATGCTGTGAGAGGTAATTGCTTCAGTTCACTTCCACTGTGTACAAAGAAGCAGAACTCAATACATTCTTGTAAACAAGGATTTTGTACCAGAATTCCAATTCAAACCTCTGTTTCTGACTGATACCAATCACAAGACCCTGATTTTTGGATTTGAGGATATAGGAGTTACCACTGTGCATAAGATGGGACTTTTTAGAAGCTAATTTTTAGGTTTTTCTCAATGTTTTACTCTGATAATTACTATGAGATTTTGTAAAGCTCTATCTTGTCATATTGATGCAACTCTTCAGTCTTCTGAGACTGTCAGTGTGGCAGAACTCAATGACAGCCTAGAAGGATGCCTGGCTGGTTCTTTTAAAACCCTTCAGTTATCTGGATCTGATTTTTAAAATGTCAGACTTCAAAAGCTGCTAGCTAACATATTCCTGACTCAATACAGGAAAGTGTTTCATCAATCCTGAGGCATATAGCTTTGCCTCTGAAGTATACAGCAGAAATATTTATTGGGCACTTCTGTCTTTTCTGAATTGCAATTAATCATAATATTGCTACCGTATTTTAACAGGTCACTGTTGTCACTTGGTTTCTTTTTGCTACTGAACACTTATAAATGTTGAATTTGATTGAATTTTTGATTGGAAATAGCACATAATTATTTCTGAAGCACGCCTTCCAAATGTAGTGCTTTTTCTCCACCACAAAGCACAGCATAGAAAAGAAGTGGACTTTTCAAAAGTTAGAGGTAATATTTTGAAAGAGCAGGAGGTTTGGCACATAAAACTGAGACATCTGGAAGCATAAGAGGGTAAACATGTCTGTGGTTCGTATTTGTTGTGCATCATGTTTCTTGGCATGGCTTGAAATGGAGTGCAAATCAAAGCTGTTGGTGATTGTGTAGAAATAAATGGGAAGAAAACACTTTCTTTTCAGGGTATGTATTTGTGGGCAATCATTTGATATTTTGACACAACTTATTGACACCCCAGTGTTTTTAATTCCTTTGGGCAGAAAATTGGTGCTGGTTACACTAACTTTCGCTGGCTTCAGGACGAGGCCACAAATGAGCACATTATGCTGCCTGCCTTTTACATCTTTTCACCTCCAGTTCTGGGATGCAGTGTTTGGCAGGATGATTCTATATGTGTCAGTCTAATGTATTCTTCTTCGCAGTTCCGCTGACAGGCACAGCATTATTTCATTAAAAACTTGTCATAAGGACTATCAGCGCTCCCAAGCACTCGAGCTGTAAGATACATGATTTCTGTGTTGGCAGATGTGTTACACGTCACGGATTTGCACTGGCTGTACTGTGCAGCTGAGAAGGTACAGGAATGCAAGATTAGATCTTTGACTAATAATTAGATTTGTTAGGTATTCAGTGTTCTCAAGTTAGGGCTTAGATTTGTATATGAGTCATTTACAATCATGATGCTTCCTACCCTGCTGAAGGACGTATTCATAATGTCATGTATTTTCATGATTTTTAATAAATTGTGATTGATACCACTTGGGTATCAGAGTGAACATAAGATGATGAATGAAATCAGTTTACCATTTTTCTCCCCTTTATGACTAAGCTGTTGTAGCTTATGCAGTAAACCAATGACGGTGAATTTTGTCCCACTTGTCATTTACGACTCCTGTTCTTACTCCTTTGTGGATGTTATCTGCTCTGCAGTGTCTTAGAGCAAACAAGGGCAGGAAATTCTTTTAGAGGACAAATTTGGTCAGACAATCATACCTCTTTCTCTAAACTTTGCATAAAATTGTTACAAAAATATGATAGAACTAATTTTTTCAGCATTGAACTACTTGCTAAGCAGTTAAGCAAAAGCATTTAGATATCTGCTGGATCAATTTCTACATTAAAACAGTAAGGCTGATTTTCCTGCTTAATAATTAGTACTGTAGTAATTGCAAGTATTATGTGTAATATATGTTAAAATTAATAAAATATCTGGGCTTGAAAATTTGTTTAGAAAGTTTTCTATATCTAGAATTTTGTTTGATTACTTTAGTTACTCAACATGCACTGTTTCTATTGTAACAGAGATCAGGACACAGATTGTGCTGAGATCCCTTGGCAGGCCAACATTTTCTTTTTCTGTAGAACTTTCTTATTTTAGACCTTCAAAACAAAACAAATCAGCCTGTAACAGCTAATGCTTGTCTGTGCTAATGAACCCTTAATATAATGCAAATATCTTGACCTTGCAAACAATCAAAACAAAGTTTGATTTACTCAATGACAATGCCCTTTGATTTTCCTATCTTTTCTTAAAGTGTCTTGTCACTCACTGCAGCCTTCAAAGGCATTTTGTTCTGGCCACTGGTGTTATAAGACATTCATGATGACAGTTACACCCTGTATTGTCTCTTGTGCCTTCAGCTCACTGCCAAAGGCGTTTCGTACTGTAGTATGGATGAGTCTGAAAACCAAGTAACTTTTTGGTGTGTGAATATCTTAAAAAAAAAAATAAATAATTTGCCTCTCTGTTGTATTGTTTCTTTTAAATATGCAGGTTCAGGTGCTAAAGGCACACAATTAAACCTTTTTTTTATTTTGAAGCTTTTCATCATATCTTTGGAGAAATATTCTTTAAGGCTTAATTTTGCAAAGTTTTTTCGTAGTTTTCATTTTAAGCGTGGACAATGATCAAGCAATTTTTCAAAAGCAGGAACACAAGCCCTTCAGGGTTGTACCATTCCTATGCACTCTCCAAACTTCTATTTTCTGCTGTTGGTGGCTTTGAAACCTTGAGAATTTTAAATCAGTTTTTAATGAGTTACAGGTACTAAAAGACCAAACTCTTAATTCAGAGGCTCTCCCAGGATGCTGTACTGAATGACATGACCTTCTGCACTGCAGAAGTGACACTTCTGACACCACGGAATTTGCTGGCTTTTTTAACCATACAGAAATTATTCTAGAATTAAATGGCTGAGAAAAGCCCTCTTATATCAATCACAGAAGTTGGTTTCTATCATCATTAACTGTTCTCTTTCCTCATTCATCCATGACTTGCATGTAAGTATATTTTTATGTGTTTATCCATGGCAAACAGCAACAATGGAAAACACATATCAGCTTGTGGTTCCTCCTACGATGGACATTTTCCTCTTTATTCTTTCCTCCTTCATTACTTGTCAAAGCAAAACAAAGCAACCCCTTAAAAAGACCAAAGAAAAAAAAATAAAACACAAGCAGTGATTCTTTTGAGAATATTATTTTTCTAGCTTCTCCAAAGCCATGCAAGTGAGAGTCCTACAGATATCTGGATTACCTTGTTCTTTTCAATGTGAGCGATGTAGATCAAAGGCCAGATCTCAGCCCCGCAGGCTGTGTGCAGCAGATGCTGTTACAAAGTTAAAGCAATAATTTATCACTGCCGTGTGTCCTCTGCATTACAAACAAAGCAGTTCCACTTCTGAATGGCGTTAATTGATTGATTGTGTTCCTTGCATACTGCTCGGCCATTTCGGCTCATCAGCCTCTCCCACAGAGAGCAGAGCCCGAACATGGTGAGTGGTGAAGTCTGAGCTGATTCTGCTTGAGGAAATTTGTTCAAACACTACAAGTGGTGTTTATCTTTGGCTAAACACTTTTCACTCTTTGAGCTGTTTTATTTCTGCCAAAGCTATATCAATATATGGTTTAAAATCCAACCAACCAAAACTGAACCAAACCCCACCAAAACCTCTTCAACACCAGTTGCAAAATCCATATTTGAGCTGTTTAAGAGAATAAATATTACACTTGTCCAAAGTTTTTATAGCTTATCTCCCTGTGCTACTCTGTCACAATTCTAGTGAAATAAACTGTTCTAATTTTCCACTAGGATTATATGACTTTTGCTTAAAAATATATTTGCACTTAAATTTGGGAAGTTTTGTTTTGTTTGGGTTTGATTTTTTTTTTTGTTGCCTCAGTAGTAAAAGTACTTATCCTCATTCTTTAAGAAGAGAAGTTGAAAGTATGGTAACATTTAAGGAAAACTTGTGAAATTTGATGCTGACCTTGAGTTGTAGGGTAGCATGTATCTTATTCTGGAAATATATGCCAGTTTTTATTTTTGTTTGGTTATTTGCCTGTTGCTTAGAGAACTGATCTCCATTCAAGCTGTCCTTAAATTATTGGAATAGAATTTTTTACGAATTTTGTGCAATATGTTTCTATTCACTCTGTGTGGGACTTTGTTAGAAAAACTGCATCATTTACAAAAGGAGACAAGAGTGACTTTCATCGTTTCTTCTGCACTCATTGAATTGCAAGGGCTTAGTTTCAGGGTGATGTTATTGCCAGCAACCATTGGATGAGAAGACAAAATAGAGAGTAGCAGAGTGGCAAATCTGGCAGTTGGTTTGTTTATCTGTAAACCAAATGAATTTCAGCCAAACTTGGTATTACCTTGCATCAGCCTGCCTGGGTCTTCATGCCGTGTGCATGCCAGCCTTTCTATCCTGACATTTAGTTATTTTAGTTATTGCAGATATAACAGTGGGTGAGGGGTAATTAGATATGCCTCCATAGCTCTAAAAAGATTTAATGGTTGTGTAACTTTGGAAAAGAAGACAAAATAAAATGCTTGGTTATACTAGGATTTGTGGAGTGGACTCATGTAAGTCATATGAAACAACATCCAGAAAAATTCCCACATACTCTGAGGTCTGAGGATTGCTTACCAGTGGTGAAACAGAACATAAGCATGCAACAGAGTTCCTGTTGGATTTTTGCAAATGCTCTTAGACTATTTAATTTTCAGAGGCTGAGTACAGAAGGAGTTAATTGCCCAGACCTGTATTTGTGTTAATTCTCATTCTATCTTACAGTGTACTTTGTTTGCTTATTATACTTTGAAACCAATTTGGATATATGGGAGGCATTCCTTTTTTTTAGCTGATACTATTTTCAGTTGTCTAAAAATACTGGGTTTGCTGGCTGATCAGGTAACAGTGCAAGGGCTGTGCCTATGGAGCCATGAGTGGCACTTGGATTAATTCCCTCATCCTCAGGTCCTCTGTGATATGGAGACAGGTTTTTCTAGAACCTTGGTTTGGCCACGGACAAGCCCGTACAAGGCACTTGAAATTCAGTGGTGTAAAGTTTCCCAACAGGGCGATACAATGCCCTGTGTTCCATAGGGTGCCGCTTTCTCTGGGCTCTTCTCTACACCAAGACAATTTCTCAGAAAAGATAAAATACAGACGTAGTTCAAATGAGTGTGAGAAATAACAGTAACTGTAGTCTTGAAAAGAATGTAGAGCTTTAGAAACTCTTTTGTGAAAGGAATATTTGGAGGCGTGAAAAACTGGTCTCAAGTTCTGTAGGCAAGACCTGATAGATTACTTTGTTTTTGTTTTATTTTCTTCTTTCAAACTTGAATGCTACAATTAAGAGGCAAGGGTAAAGAAAAATCACCTTATGCCATGGATCAGAGAGCATGCAGAAATTCTTAGCAGAAAATAAAGCACTGAGAATCTAAGGAAGGCCTTCAGTCTGTGTGGAGTATTAATATGCTGGCTGCGATGAAATCCCACCTTGGTATATTTTCTTTTATGGAAGAGCACTGCATCACCTCATTTACAGGTAATTTTTAGGATCCACCGACCCATGTTGCAGGAAGGAAGAACAGATATGAGACCTACATTCAGTTTTAAAGTGCAATTGCATGTTGCTGGCTTAATATCTAGGGCAAGTCTTGGGCCAAAATGCACTTTAATATCAAGATGAGATAAAAGATTTTTAATATGCAGGTCCATCAGTGACACTTTAGTCTATATGAGGTGTCTTTAACATGAAATCCATTTTTCACATAATATAATAGGAACTGTGGTTTCCAGTGATTGGTATTATGATTGGTATTATATGCAGTGAAATAAATGCTATTATTATAGAAATCCTATTAGCAGGTCCCTATGTACTGTGCACATAGTCCAGATTTATTAACATCCCCTTCTGTAGTTACTTTCTTGAAAACAGTTTTACCTCCTCTGAAATACTGAGCAATAATGCCATTAATAAACGTGTCTAATTGCAGTATGTAACTGTGAAAGCCTGAATGGATTCAGATGGATTCAAACAGAAGCAGGATTATTGCAGTGGGATGTACTGAACAACTTATATCGTATGTCCCTAATTTTTGTGCTACTGTTATGTCAAGAGAGAGAGTATTAAGTATATAGTCAGGCAGCTAATAAAAACTGTAAGCCTTTTCATAAAGAGCTGTCAGTAGATGGCAATGTGACTATTTTATACAGACTTTTTATTCCATATGAGGCTTAAGTCTTATAATCATCTGCCATTGCTGCTTAAATTACTGGAGTTTTTTTAAACCTCTAAGAACCCTTTAAAACTGTTCTTTAAATAATTGATAGTTACAAATGGAAATCTTAGCCCAGAACCTCCAAAAGTGATCAAAGTTGTTTTAATTTTCCAATAGTTGGGGTTGACTAAAAGTAATGTTGCATAACACACCATCAGTAAACAGGAGATTACTGCACTTATGTCTCATGTTGCTGCAGATCCAGTAAGCCCATGTTTTATTGATAGCTAGATAGTTTGGCCATAACTCATCCAAAAGTGTGGTGCTTATAATGAGCACCAGATGGAATAACAAAAATAAACATGTTCTTGTGCTGTCAACAGTACATCCAGTGTAAAGCTTACCAGTGTTTTTTTCTTTCCTCTACTCCCTCCTCCTAATGAATTTAGCTAGGGAGAAATCAAGCTTTGGAACATCAAGCTCATCATCTGGCATTATATTAGATATGATGGTCATGTCAAGTGTGAAAAAGTACAGCACAAATCTATATGTTTAGTGTTTAACTGGTAGTTGCTGTTGTTAATATTTCATGTGACAGCAGTACAGTAAGACATAATGTGTTAGATGCACAGCAAACAACTTGGAAAAATTGTAGTAACTTGTTCCATATTAGGCCCCATTGGTTTTCAATGGCAGCACGGATTTGAAGGGACTGATTTGCTACAGCTTATTTATGAAGTATTTAGCCCATGCTTGCGTTTATAGAAGTGCCTCAGATATTTGATGTCCACTTTCTTCTGAAGTTTTTCTTTTTATAAGTCTGCCTGCAAATACCTAAATCATGCGTAGCAAATATTCCCTTAGATCACTGCCCTCAGCAGGACTTGATTTAGGAACACTCCATCTTCATTACAATGGTCTCCTTTATAAATCATACTGTGGTGTGAGGCAACAGCCTGTCTGTGCATCCACATACCTGAGCCAAGAGGCTTCTTGTTGAATTTAATCGGTCTGTAATGGGTGTCTACTCTTTTGTATCTGCATTCTTAACCATGTTGATTTCTCTTGCACGGAGAATTTGTGGATGCCCCATCCCTAGAACTGTCCAAGGCCAAGACAGGCCTTGCTCACAGCAGGGAATGAAATGATCTTTAAGGCCACTTTAGGGCTGTTCTATGATTTTGTGTTTTGGAGGCTTGGAGGGATTCAGAGATGTCTGTACCTCCTATACCCTTCACATTCAAGGAAATTGCTGTCGTAGTGACTCTGGTGAATGTTCCTCTAAGTTCCTGAGATGTGACTTGTGGTGGAGTAGGTGCAGCCACCGATCCCAAAGTGCCTCTGTGGTAGAGGCCCTTGCCAGGTGAAAAGGACTGATGTGCTTGACCTGTGGCTGCATAGCAAGGCCTCATTGTGGCTCTTGTAGCTGTGGAAACAGACAGACAGCTCCAGACAGAACCAGCCATTGAGAGGGAAGTGGTTTAGGCTTTGGAAGCAAGAGGTTATGGCTGGTGTTTGCAATGGGCCATTTGAACTTTTGAAGAAATAAATTCTTTTATTGTAGGCTGGACACTGTAAACTGTTGTTTTCAGCTCCTTGTGACTATTAGCTGGGCTTTAGAATTTGTTTTTTTTTTTTTTTTAATTTTTTTTCTGGAGGAGGAGAAGCTGCTTATATTGGTCAGGCATTTTTTTGGAGCATCCCTAGTCATTTGGAGTGACTATCATCTTTTCCTAAGCAGTGCAGAAATGGATAATAATGACAGTTTTTTTAATGCAAACTTTTAAACCTAGTTTTTCCCTTCACTCCTGCACCCAGGGAGGTCTATTTCTATTCTCAAGGCCAAGCCTACATCTGTTTTTCTGGCTTCCTGGTGGTTTTCTGCCTACGTGTACCAACACATCTACCTCCTGTCAATACAGGACTCGATGTTTCCAATCAATCCCCTGGGCCTCCCCACACGGCTTTCTGTTGTTTCAGCTGGTTTACCCTATTAAAGATCTTAATTCCTTCGAACAAAGAGCTGCTAGCACGCACATCTGCTTGCCAAGGCTATGATTTCCCATGTACCAGAGGCATCCTTGCTGGCAACCATTAACACCTTCCAGGGAAACAGTGCTCTGCAGCAGTGTGGGGCATGGAAACCCACTGCTCCCATGTAAGAGCCCTTCTGCAGGGAAACCATCTGCCAGGATGCCTGCCCAGCCTCGCTGTTCTGATGACTGTGCAGTGGGTAGGCAGCCTTAAAGGACCTTGGAGAATTTAAAAGGTTATTTATTCATGTCTTTTGATTCGTGCTGCCTTTAATTTAAATTAAAAAAAAACTAGTTAAATGTATTCAATCCTCACTTTGCCCAAATCCCTATAATGTAGATGGAAATATTTTTTTCTTCCTATGGCTTTCTATAAATAAGTTTGAACATGTAAAATCTTTTTTCTTATATTTATATGTAACTTGCTTATATTTATAAATATGGCTATATTCTTAAATCTGTGCATCTAAAATAGCTGTCTGCCAAAGTCATTTAGCATGACAAATGATGTCCTACAAAATCACAGACTCCTGGTTAGTCTTAAATGCAGAGTTTGGAAAGAATTACGGATTATCAGCCTTTAGAAGACAAATATAATTTACTGGCTAAATCACAGGAAATATTCCAATACCTCACTGAACCCTTACATACATTCATATAGAAAAGAAGTACAGTCCCCTTTTTTTTGCTGCTCTTAAATTTGAAACAAGAACATTAAGATGTGGTACTTCATTAGTACCCATTATGTTTCTTCACATTCGGTCATGCCAGCTATTTTATTTTGCTATGGATATCCCTACTGTAACATTAACAAAAGGAACCCAATGCACTGCTTCCTTACCAGTCTCCTGAGAGCAATCCTTGAGAGATTCATGAGAAGGATGAAGTTTAGCAGTATTAGATATAATTTGGACTTTCTGAATGGTTGAACAAAAGCTCCTCCTAGATTGTTAAGAGCTGAAGGCTGTGTCTTACGTCATTTCACAGTTAATTTTTCTTAAGTATGTAATAGGATTTTTGATTTAACTAGTGTGCTTAATGTCATACAGCATTAATTATTATCCATACTTTTGGAAAGGCACTGAGATAAAAAAAATTACACTCTTTTAAATGAAAAGCTTTTGCTTGAACTTTCCCTGATCTGCCATTGATGATAGGTAAATACAATTTTTTTCTTATTTGCATAGAAATCCCATCAATAAATGTAACCTGAAAAATTTTACTTCCGTTATCAATTGTTAATGAATGAATTACATACATTGATGGCTGTGGAATGCTAGACAAAAATTCAAAATGTAGGAAATTTCTTAATTAGCCCTTTGGTTTTTTGGTTGTGAACTGACAAGTATTGATCCTTAACCTTCTCAGAAGACTTCTGCTAATTATTAACTCTTTTTGTTAGGTGTATTCTTTTCTCAGTAAGAAAGATGTGCAATATTACAATAAAAAAATGGAAGAAGTGGCTAGATTTTCTGTCAGGAGAATTTTGCCTTCTGTTTGAGCTGGTTTACCTTCCAGAAGCACATAAATACTATGTTGTGGATGGTCTTGCTGGGTCTTCAGTACAGAGGAACAGACGTTAACAACATGAATCATTATTCTGACAGACAGAAAGTAGCTGAGAAAGGAAAAAGCTTGACTTTTCTCCAAGGCTATGATTTAAATTGATAACATTTTATTTTAATCCTGTAACCCACCCTTTGGAAGATTTTCAGTATTAAACTCAAAGGTAATAACCTGTGTGGACCAAACGAGTATTTTTGCAGTACTGGTTCCTTTGAGCAATCATGGTGGTTTTCCTGTGTGTCTGACTCTCTGTGTTATGCTTTCAGCACTTCTACACGACTTGAAATGTTTGGTAGTTGATGGTTAGACAGACAAAAGTTCTGGTTTTGCTGAATAGGGCCATGAGGGGTTTTTTTGCTTATAAGGAACAGACTGGGCAGAGAAGTAAGGTTGCCATCATGTGCTGGTGTAGCCTCGCTAAGGGCTTGGATGCAACTGGGTTGCTGTGTGCTTAGACTGGGGCAGATCTTTTAATTTCTGTAATGTGGAAGTAGACAACTGAAGTCACCTGCACAAAGCCACTTGCATTCATAAATGGTTGCAAGGAACATCCCAGCTTCGTTTCACTGTGAACCAATAGAAAAATGTAAATGTCTCAATAAAAAGGCTCTTTATGGCTCTGAGACACAATAAAGAGTAACCCCATCTCAGATTTTAAAAAGCACCATATAATGAAACAACTTTAAGCTTTTGAACATCGTTTATGTAGACAAAATAACTTCTGTGCTTTGTGTTTGTTGTGTTGAGGTTTTAAAAACTGGATGCATTTGACACATTTAATTCAATACTTTCATTAATTCCTTGCGCTGAATGCTCTAATGCCAATCATGCAGAAAATGTTTAAGTATGACAATTTCTTTTTAATTATCATAAAATTGTATTATAATAAAAGCAAAATGCTTGGTGAAGAAATTCAAATGACATAAGCCAAATCCTAGTTAAACAAACACTGCAAAAATTGCATGCAGAAAAATGTGAGAATAACAAAAAGGCTTTCATGATGGAATCACACTTCTCTGCTCTCATGTTTCACCTGGGAGATAAAAGATGCTTCTTCTCCAGAAAATGTCTGATTTTTGTTTTGTCACAGGAAGGAATCAAATGATTCCCATTAATTTCAATATGCATTTTAGTTATCTGAACTGGAAGGTTTTTTGTTTCCTTTACACTAAAGATTTCAGTATTATCCAGCGTTTGAAGTTGGGGAGTGAGGGAGATGCTAATAGAAGGGGGAAATATACAGCAAACCATATGCAAATATTAATGCATTTTCTTTGATCTTATATGAAAAATATTGTAGACTTCTGAGGGCTAGAAATGTCACAGACAAAATCAGCACCCTTCCTAGAGGGGGATGCCGCTTTCATCACTTTCTTGATTTACCAGTAGTCTGAGTTAAGATCTCCCAGTTCTGAGACTTGATTTCATAATTTACGTATTTAGTCCAACAGGCGTTAGATCTTGCCACTTCTTCAGTTCCTTTTTAGTCTTTAGATCTATGACTTAATGGAGGGTAGAAGAGAGAGACAAGATCTAAAGATGTGCTTGAAAGGAGAGTCGGAAAGCTTCGCTTTTTATTATCAACTTGCCTCCTGTCAAGAGCCATTTCTGTATATCAGATGAAAGAGTAAATAGATCATATAGACCTCTTGTTACTTTTGTAGTTCTGGAGGAGCCTGGAGTATTTTCCATAGTGTTGTGATTTCAAAGCATGTAGCTTGGATATACTCTTAAATGGCAATTCTCAAGCTGTAGTGTGGGGATCACTGTTTTGTTCAACCAGGATCCACTTGGTACTGCCCTGGCTCTTCTTTCATCCATTTTATAGTGTTGTGTGTCGCTGAAAGGTTGTCCCCATAGTGCTCTCCCTAGAAGCAACATTTGCAGATACTTATAGATATTTTATGGCAAGCACTAGAAATGAAAGATGAGGCAGAGAATAAAAAGGTCACTTGTCTTAAAGTGTTACTGTTTCTCAAAGGATCATGTTCACCGTTTTTAATGAAAGATGCCTTGACTGAGGTTTGCCAAGTTTTCAAATTTGTAGCATGTGAAGGAAAATGACTGAATTTCAACACAGGTCACAGAGGTCACAGAATATTCTGAGTTGGAAGGGATCCCCAAGGATCATCAGGACCAACTCCAAAGTGAATGACCCATGCAGGGATTGAACTCACATCCTTGGCATTATTACCACCAATCTCTAACCAACTCAGCTAATCTCATGCAGTCAGATTGGATGGCTTGATTTGAAATTTTTTTTTTTTGAAAATATGACTGATTTCCTGCTGAGTTTTCCTTTGGATTTCTTGTTAGTCCACTGACTAGGCAGAAATTGGTAAATTGGAATTGAGCAGTAGCTTCTCCTTGTGGGTTAACTTTTTCAATATAAGCCCTTTTCCCCAAATCCTTCTTGTGAGAACTTTGACGTTTCCACCTTTTTTATCAGAATCAGATCCACCTTCCCCAACCCAAAGTGCAAAAAATCCCAGCCACCCTGCCCCAAAACATCAAACTTCTCTCTGGTCTGCAATCAGCTTTCCATCCTTGCCTTACATGAAATAAACCTGAAGAGGTTTTTCATGCGTATGCAGGTTAAGCATGCACATGTTTAATCTGCATGTGTGAGTGCACAGGGATGCAAGTACAGATAAAGTATTGGTGACTTGGTCTCTTGTCAGAGATACAGAAATCTTGGGGTCAAATCCACTTGTGCTTAGTACAGGATTACAGCAGTGTAGCAACTGCTTTGGAAATTTTGACCAGAAATTTCAGTTTGGATCTTTTATTAGTGATGCTTTTGTAGCAAAAGCAATACATTTCAGCAAGTAGTGGCGTTTTTGCCAGGAAAAAAATCTCCTAAAAATGTTCTCAGCCCTCTCAAATGTTACATTGCAGAAACTCACATCAGTGCTGCCCCTGAAGGAAGACAACGTGGGTCTGGGGGCGACCCCAGCACCAGCAGAACTGTTGCCATAAGTCCTCTGGTGAACTAGCTGGGCTGGTGACAAGTGGGATCCACAGCCCAGGGATAAGGCAAGAGATGATGGGTCAGGTCCTGTGCTGGCACAGGAAATCCAGCCAGGATCAGGAGGAGCTGGGGCTGGGCACAGGCACTGTGCTGGTAAATGGAACCTCTGGGAGATGGGCAGGTCCATTAGAATCTATTACTGCCCTCAGGACTTGAAAACTGTGTGGAGAGTGCAGTTTTAAAACACATTCCTCATCCCCCTCCTATTATTCCTGGTCAGTCAGGAAGCTGTGCACTGATTAACTTACACTTTTAAAGAAAGAAAGAGATACTTTGAAAAAAGTATTACACAGACCAGTTATCATCATGGAAAATGTCTCTCTTAAGTAAGGCTGATGGGAACATGTTGGAAGCAGTGAGCAGGGTATGGTGGATGCATGACTGCCTGCACAGGCCTATGCTGGATATTCCTCACAAATTAATTTGATGTGTGAGCGGTCTTCTGCTGTGCTACTGGTGTATACTTTCCTTCACAGGCTTTTTCTGCCCAAAGACATGCCATTGCTATTGAAGATGTCTGTGATTGTCATGGCAGCCTTCTTCCAGCTCAGGTGAGATGTAAGCTAATGCAGGAAAGGACGTGAATTTTAATGGAAAATGTTTTAGATGACCGGGAGGATAACAAAACCAGTAAAACAAATACAGTAACAGTGTTAGAAAATGAAATATGAGTAACTTTCTGTTTGTAATAGACAAAAATTTTAGAGAGAAGCCTGTTCTAAAGATGACGGTATTAGTTTGCCTGTCAAGACAGATTATATCAGTTGGGCAGAGCCGAGAAAACAAAACCGCTGTTTTCATAAAATATATCCATGGAGTTTTCTGCTATGCATATTGTCACATAGATTATGACCCAGTGATTTCTCTAGTGCATTGTAAAGGAATATGCATGTTTACTCCTTGGAGGACTCATGTTTTAGCATCCCTGCAATAGGGCGTTTCATACTCTATGCAGTTGTAAAGAAGCCTTGATGCCTGAACTCAAAGGGTTTAATCTCTGAGTAATACTGATTTAAAGGTGTAGTGTAAACGTTTAGTGGCCACAGGCTTGTAGAGATTGTGCTTTGTATGAAGGCCATTTATCTTCCAAAATTACGAGTACATAGATCTCTTTTCTGATCCTACATTACTGCAATGAAGATCACAGGAGACATTTTTGTGAAGACGATGTAGGACTTCTGTGTATGTGGTGTTTTTCAACATAAAAGTGATTTTGAAATAAAAAGTTTAAATAAGGCTGCAATGCTTGAAAAAATACAATAGAGGTGGTATGAAATGCATAAATAAACGAATATGAAATCCTCATACCATCACAACGGAAAAAGCAGAGACAAGAGTAATTAGCAAAACATAAATATTATTTTGTCCGTGTGTTCAGGCTCCTGCAGGCAAATGGCTTTCTAGGTTATGATATTCTTCTAAAGGACATTACCTCTGGTTTTTGGTCTCTTTTCTAAACATAGAATTTAATGCTCAGAAAATCTACCAAATCGTCAATAGGTGTGTTCCTTGAAGGCTTTCTATTTTGAAAGTATTTTGTTGGGTAATTTGAATGAATAATTCTTATACTGTCAAACTTTCAAACTTTTCCTTTCATTGGCGTTTCTTGATTGTATTGTGATGGGCCAGCTGGATTACATATTGCAATGACTCCCTGATACAAAAATTGGGACTTTTTCCTCACATCAGAAAATAATTAGCAACAAATAACTGATGTTCAGTTTTGGATTATGAAAAAGATTGCATTAAAAATGGCAGCATTTGTGAAATATTATTTCAAAAATGTGAACATTTTCATACATAAATAGATATTGTCCTCTCTTCTAAGTACTAATTCGACTAGACCTGACAATTTAGTTGTTGGCTCATCAAATATTTCTCAGGCAGTTACATTTTATGCAAAGTTTAACCTGTTGGAGTTGTAGTCTGTCTAGTTTTCTTGGACAGAAAAGTAGTGAATCATAGCTGAAGAGCATTTCTTCAAATAGAAAAACTCCAAAACAGTGTCAGTTGGAGTTTTTAGATGTTTTTTGGTGCTAAGAGCTCAGTGCTAAGAGCTGCTCGTCTTGGTCACATTGATGAATGAAAATAAAAAGTGCCAAGAGCAATATCCTGTGACTGCACTCATCCTCTGAATTCTGCTACTACAGGTACTGAGTACAGTTAATAGAATTTGGCCCATTTCTCTTCACTCTTAATTGGGAAGCTCGAATTTCTGTCAAGCAAAAGCAAAACCTGTTCTATTATTTCTATCACATCAAAGGACAGTGGTCTGTCTCTGACAGATTTGTCTGAGAAAGCTCCCAAGATGGTAATGGCACTGAAAAAATTACCTCCATCTGACTCCCAACATTTCCACCTTAAAGACATGGGAAAATATTAATTAGAAATACGATTTAGTTTTTTAATGGGAGTGTGTATTCAGTATTAGTCACCAATGGCAAGTGCCTTGTAAAACCTGTACAGAAAAAGATATGCTGCTCAGTTATTTCATCTGTGAATTGCCTTGTGTTAAGAATTTAAATCATATCCTTGTGTCACTTTAATGCAAAGTGGATTTCCATTGTATTAAGAAATGCAGACAAAGATGTGATTTAGGATGAATCCTGTCAAGGTGTAGCTCTATGTTAAATTCTTGGAGAACTCATCTGAAGACCAATATTTATGTGAAAAATATTTATAGTAGGAAGCTGTATGTCAGTAATGCAGGCTTTGTGGGTTCTTCCAGCTTCCAGAAGTACACTTTTTTTTTGTCAGTTCTCCCACAGCTAAGGCGTTTGTCAGGTTGTAACTGCTTAAGAAACACCTCTTCACTTAATATTGTGGTGTACAGAATTTCTAATTTTTTCAGGGAAGTCATGAAAATAGAGAGTTTTAGCCTGGAGGGATAAGACAGTAGTTGTCTGACTATCAAAGGAATCCTATTCTAAGAGGAGAAACCATCAGAAAGTCTAGCAGTTTGAATATAAAACTGTACAAACCTTCAAACTCTTAAGTATAAAGGAGTGTCAAATTGCTGGTGGTTTTTCCCTTTCTTTCTTTCTCCAGGTTTCAATAAAATGATCCTTCAGCTGATCAAATGTAACGAGATGACAAGCAGTAATTTAAATGGGATCATATTCTCTATGTAAATGATTGCAAGGGAAGAATGAAAGCTCATTTCTCCCGTGTGCTTGCAAATACAGCAGTTGCTCATCACATAATACTTATGGATGGATTCTGTGATTCTGACAGCGCATTAGGTACCGAGGTAAGAGCACGAGGGAAATGAATGAAAGAAATAGCATGTGCCTGAGATGTTGGTGCAGCCAAGGCATAACAGATTTGTCACTGGAGATAAAACAGCGTAATTCAAATGCATCCAAATGTAAGAAGGCTCCACCAAGAGGAAAAAAAAAAAAGCAAGGATTTTCTTTCTCCTTTTTTTTTTTTTTTTTTTTTTAGAATTTGACTGGTGATTTAAATGGATAATGAGAGGTTGGCCATTGTGGCTGTGTTGGGTGCACTCTGTGATTAAAAAATCAGTGGGGCTGAGGCTGCTCTGCAGAATTAGATCTGAACTTGAGGTTTCATGCTGTTGCTTTGTAAAAGGGAAACCAGCACGAATTCAGTGTAGAAATGATCCAAACGAATTTGTTGAAACTATTTTCTTTATTAAAATTATTTTCTGTGTGAGAAACGGGGGCTTTATACTGACAGTTTTGACTTCTGAGTGAAAAAATGAAACACCTGAAAACAGAAACTTTCAGCTTTCAGGAGAAAGCTGGAAACCTTTGATTCAAAAATGCTGCTGTGCCGGTTCACAAGTGTTGTATTCTACTAAAGAAAATGATTCTCAGAAGCAAATGTAATTGAATTCTAGCTCTCAGGAGGCTGAATTTATAACCTGTCTTGGGGATTTTTGTCTGCTATTTTGATGTGCTCTAACAGTGAAATTTTTGTGGGGTGGGATGAGTAAAGCTCATTTTTTGATAACTTTTAATTATGGTAGACCAATTTATGGGGACACATGCATGCTCTCTATAATCAACCCTTCTTTTAGAATGTACAGAGACCTGATTCTTTTCACTTAAATCACACTTAACTGTCTTCTTTCCCTCACACTCCTAGAGAAATGCTTGTGGAAAGGACAGACTGTCAGCAGACGAGCTCCTTTTCATCATCACAAATAACTGCAGACTTGAAATATTACTCAATTTTCTTGAGCCAGAAAAGGAGCTTTACTTTAAGGGAAGGCTTAAAAAAAATTGTTTCAACATTTCAATTTTCCATCAGAATACACTGTGCTGTTATATATCTTAACTCCAACATTTTGGATAACCTCCTGCTACGTTCAAATTTAGCATGCACCCTCCTTGCAATAACTTCTCTTTAGATGAGACACACCTGGAACCTCATCATGAGATACGGAGGCATTTATGAGACTTCAAGGCTATGTCTAAGCTGCAAAGTAGGAACACTAGGGACTGTTGAGGGCTACAGGGGTCAGAGCCCCTAATCCAGGGTGGCTGCACACATGCTGTGTGTGTGGAGAGGCTGCACAGTGCTCTCATTCTGCAGCTCTACTGAGGAGCTGCTTGGGACATGCAGGGGTAGACTGTCCTGGGATTTCAACCTTGCCGATAACTCTTATTATGATATCCAGAATCACTACAACCAATTCTTAAATTTCATAGAATGTCTTGGGTGTTGGAAGGGGACCTTAAAGATCATCTGGTTCCAACTCCCAGCCATGGGCAGGGACACATTCCACTAGACCAGGTTGTCCCATCCAACATGGCCTTGAGCCCTTCCAGGGATGGGGCATCCACAGCTTCCCTGGGCAACCTGTTCCAGTGTCTGGCTGCCCTCACAAAAAAGAATTTTTTACTAATATCCAACCGAAATCTGATTTGAACCCATTCAATTTGAACCCATTTCCACTTGTCCTGTTTCTACACAGTCTTTTCCTTCCTGTAAGTTCCCTCCAGGTACTGCAAGGTCCCAATTAGATCATCTTGAAACTTTCTCTTTTCCAGACTGAGCAAACCCAATTCCCTCAGCCTCTCCTCACAAGAGATGTGCTCCATCCCTCTGATCATCCTTCTCTGGACTCACTCCAACAGGTCCCTGTCCTTCCTGTGCTGGGACCCCAGAGCTGATGCAGCACTGCAGGTGGGGTCTCACCAGAGCAGGGCAGAGGGGCAGAATCCCCTCCCTCCCCTGCTGCCCACGGTGCTTTGGATGAGCCCAGGACATGTTTGGCTCCCTGGGCTGTGAGTGTACATGTCTGGGGCATGTCCAGCCTCTCCTCCACCAGCACCCCCAAGTCCCTCTGGGCAGGATTGCTCTCCATCTGCTCATCCCCAGCAGGGATGGACACCAGGGGTTCCCCTGACCCAGGTGCAGCACCAGCACTTGGTATTTACTGGGATAGACACAGATGGAATTCCTGGAAGTGGCATAATGTAAGTAAAAGAAAATAATTTTAATCCCAGTGTCCTGATCAAATGCCACCTCAGGGAATTGAACTGCACCCTGCAGTCCGAGCTGGTTAGGCAATTTCATTGTCATCTCAGGTGAGCAAGTGTAAATCCAGCCCAGCTGTACTGAAATAAACAGCTAAAGCACTGTGGAAATGGTGTACAGGAATGGCAAAAGAAGTCTGTGCTTTTTTTGCTGTTCTTATTGGCACAAAGTAAGGTTCTTCAAAACTTTGCAAAAAGTTCTCTAAGGTTGGGTCTAAGTATGAGGACTGCCCATGATTCCAGAATCTTCAGCTAAAAAGATAAGAAAATATTTACCAAGTGTCATGCACACAGGCTTTGCTAAAGTGACACAGAGCTGTTCCTTTAGCACTTTGGCAACTTTGCCACAGCAAGATTGTGAAAGGTGCTATGAGGCTGGGGCAGATATTAAACAATGAATGAGAATTCTAAGATTAATTCTGGAGAATGTGTGTATATTCTTGAGATTTATATATTTGTGGGAACACAGGGATTTTCATTTTAATAGAGCTATGCTAAATGCTTAGATTTTGGTGAAGATTTTTCACACTATTATACTTTACACACTGCAAAGAGTGACTTAGTTTCTTAGGCAACAAAGGAAGACTAAAAGCACCAGTCCAATACCTGAAAGTGATCCAGAGAAAAGATGGAGATGAACTTTTTACAAGGTCATGGAGTGATAGGACAAGTGATAATGACTACAAGCTGAAGGAGGGTAGACTTAAATTAGATATTGCGAAGAAATTCTTTACTGTGAGAATGCTGAAGCATTGGAATAGGTTGCCCAGAGAAGATGGAGATGCCCCAACCCTGGAAATGTTCAAGGCCAGGGTGGATGGAACAACGTGGTCTAATGCAAGGTGTCCCTGCCCATGGCAAGGGGTTGGAACCACAAAGTCTTCAAGGTCCCCTTCCAACCCCAAATATTCTGTGATTCTGTGAGTTATACTCCGTTGACTACATCAGTGCTTTTTAAGCTCTCCGTTACTTAAATTGTTTCATATTCCATTGTTGCTGAAATTTTGACACAGAAAAATCAGACAATTGTACAAATGCAGTTCTTCAATTATTAATACCTGCTATGACTCCTGTGACATAAACTGGCAGAGCAAAGGTTTTGCTTTCATAGTGGGTTATTCACCCACTTGAACCATCCAAAAGTGTCACTTTACTTCTATGAAGTAAGACAGGTGCATTAACGCTTTAACATGCTCAGCTGCTTCTTACCTTGTCACATTAATATTCTGCCCAGATTTTTAAATAAGTTACAAGTATGCAAGTCAAACAGTGTTCATGCTGAAGGCTTCTTGCTTCTATTTCACTTAGAGCGGGTAGCTCACAATGGTAGTAATCTATAATAAAGATAAGGAAATTTAAAACAATGATTGATTGTAAGATGACTTTATTTTTATTTTTCAAGTTACTGAATATGATTACCAAAAGAGGCAATCATCTACACACCAGAGCAGCAAGAATAGCCCTGTCAGGATGGTTGCCCACAAGTGCACTCTGAGTGACTGATGGCAGAAAACAATATCAGAGAGCTGTGTGAGCAGTTGGAAAGAACAATTAATTTGACTAATGGAGGATTCTTTCCTATATGTGAATTTTGTTTGTGGTTTTTATTGCTATTTTAAATTGCACCTTAAATTTTCATGAAGAAGTTTCAGCTGTTGAGGTGATTGTTAAATGCTTGCTGTTAGTTTTCCCTGGAAGTATCCAGTGTTATTGGGTGTCCCTGTCTGGTTCAGTTGCAGGATTTTATCCTATGCTTTTCCGAGGAGCGTGGAATGAGAATTCCCAATTTGAGGTGATGGATGTAATTTATGACAGTAATTTTAATTAGACTTAGTTCTGGAAGTGCGACTTAGAGTGCCTTGGCTGAGCAAAAGGAAAATTGCTAAACACTGCTTTTAGAATTATACCAAGTTTCTTATTTTAGCATTGGCATCAAGAGAAATTGATTTCAACAGCCTTGCAGAGTCTAGAACCCTACTTATTGCTTTTTGGTTGCAGCTAATGCAGTTGCACACCATCTTTATATTATAGTGAGGTAGTTTGAACCTTCACCTGCATTGCATGAATGCCATTTGCTTGTGAAAAAACCAAAATATAGTTAGCATTACAATTAACCCTAAGCCATTAACACTTTTTGTTAATAATAACAAAGCTGTGGATGGCCTTTTGCTCAGTGTTATTATTCTCATATTGTAGCAAAAGGAGCACTTAAAATAATGGCTGCTAAATACCACTTTTAAAACTGAATAAGGACATTTTTCTTTTTTCCAGATCAAAGAAGTGACAGTCTGTGTGCTAGCAAATGCTGTTTTCTGAGGTTTCTGTGTCCAGATTTGTTTTCTGTCCTCTTATAAATGTTTTCGGTGAGACAGAAGCAGGTAAGGGAGGATGCAATAAAATCCTGATTTCTTAAAGTAATTAAGTATTTCTTTGCTCTGCATAAGCCTCTTTAAAATGTGGTTGACTTTCCTGTGTACCTTTTTTCCATGTTGGCACAGGCCTGTGGCTCTAAGATTCAAACTGTTTTGTCCACACACTTCTAATACAAGTTTTCAGCCAAAACATCTGGGAAAGTCCAGACACACTGTCCTCTTATGCCTGGGTGGTCTCTTGCCTGGAAACGCAGAAGGGCTCATCTTGTACATTGACAGCTCTGAGTGGCTCACATGACTGAAACACATACATATAGATTTTTTTTTTTAATTTCTTGCTGCCCTAGATGCCACAACAGCAGAATCCACTACAGTGGATATGTTGATTTTAACTCTTCCTGCATAAATGTAGAGCCTTTTATAAAGAAAAATCTGGTTTCTGCTCCACTCGCCTTTCGCTCTGCATAGACAGGTACAAGCACAGTTTTATGAAGTGTTTTGTAGATGGTATCTCCCTATGCCTAATCTTAACTGCATGGGTGCTGTTAAGCACAGAGAGAAGGCAGAGTAGTCATACAGACTGTTTTAAAAACAGTAAAATCTGTGTAATTTGGATTCTTTACTATACAGGACCAGCAAATTATGTCAGGTACTGGCTGCTGTCAGTTATCCCAAGCCAAGGACATCTGGTGGTGGCAAAACCCTTGTCAGGATCTAGCTCAGAACACCACATTCTTGATGATGTTAAAGGAAAATAGTTACTCACCAGTGGTGTGCTCCTACCACCCAGGATACTCAGGCTGTACTGGGATGTGTAATATTTCTGGGAACAGACTTCCCTGCTTTTGAGCCTGCTTTATTTAACATCAGATTTTTTTTTTTTTTTCATACTCTGTGGCCTATTAATGTGTCTAAAATCCACTTTATTCTGCTCTTCCTTTGTAAGCTATGTGGACCAACCATGTTCATGGCCCAATCCAGGAGGATGATGCCGTTGTGTGTGAGCTTTGGGGCTGGTGTGCCAGCTGAGAACAGCATTGGCCCAGATGGTTCAGCTGTGCTCCTCTCTGTGTACCCCCAGAAGACCCACAGTCTTGTTCTAGATATATAAAAAGAAGATTAAAAAACTTAGGAACAGTGAAAATTTATAAAAATTTCACTGGCTTCATGATTCATACACACTAAGGCAGCTTCAAGGATCTTAGAAATAGCTCTAAAGCACTTGTGTGTAGGTGGTTTCAAATCACGGAAGAGATGATCTCTAATACATGATGGACTCTCAGTCACAGTGCAATAAATTATTGCTGTGATCTATAAATGCCCAGGAAGGGAAAGAAGGTTGGAAACTACTGATATACCACATTACTGGATCTCACCAAAACCCCTCAACAATCAGAAAAGGTGCCCCACTTGAAAGTGTTTTCTTTTGAAGCTGGATCTTTAAGACAAACAAAAACTCTGCCATATTTCCAATTCAGTGCCATGCAGGAGTATGGATTTTAAAGCAGTTTTGTATTTATAGACAAGCTTTATGTGTCAAGCAGGTAACACACCATGATTTATAGGCAATTAGAGCTTGTGCCACAAAAAATGGCTTAAGGGTTTAAGACTTGCCTTAGTGTCTTACATCTGAAATTACGACCCTCTGAAGGCAGTGAGAGCTCTTGCTCAGATGATGTCTCATGCTGCCAGTTTTTGACTAAAAGTTCTCCAGATGACTGGAGTGCTGTGCTGGGGATTATGGAAGAGAGACCCCCTCACTCTTTGCATGTTGAAGACGTCTGTGTGCACAAAAGTAGTAACCTTCATACATCTCACTGGATGAGGCTGATCCAGAAAATTTGTCCAGGATATGCTCAGCAGACCCTGTTCTTCCAACAGCTGAGCCATCAAGCACATGATGAGAGCTTTCACCACCCCTTTTTCCCATCTCATTAATCCTACACCTTGTGCACGAAGGAGGCAACTCACCAGGATGTGGGGTTAACTGCTTTAACTTTCTTGCTTTTGCCTGAAAAAAAACCCCTCAGCTGACACTTGTGTTTCAGAGAGAGGAGGAAGATTTAGCAGGGTTTTCCTAAGCCCTGGGTGAATTCGTAAGTAAAGTTATTGTCAAAAATGTTGGTCTTTCCTTTTGTCATTCTTAGAGAAAAAGTGTCAGCCTCATTTAGTTTTAAAAGAAAAACAAAGAAACCACAAGCCTATATATATATATATCTGTTTGACTGGAATATGCAAATCAGGGCTTTAATAATATTTAATCATAATAATTAAAATAAGTCATAATTTAGATCATTAAAAGAGGAAGGCATTCCAGTCTAAATAAAACCAAGCAGCCCAACATCTTGCCAGTGTGTTTGTCTCTGGCACTTCTAGTCACGTATCTGCAACATGTTTTTATGGATGGTGCCTTTTAGAAGGCCCGTTCTGAGATGGGACTCCAAGCTCCACAGTGTTGGAAGTCTTCATGCATAATTCAAATTGATAAAAGATCTACATGTAGTGCAGTTGTAGTTTGGTATACTTTGGGTGTAGTTTCTAAGTCTAGTCTGTAAGCATAAATAGGTTTTTCTGCATTAACAAAAAGGCTCGGAAATAGTTGAGGTTAAAAAAAAAAAGGAACTGTTATTTTTCCTTATTCCATTTTATAGTGCTGAAAATTTCTTAATCACTCCAGCAGGCTGTTTTTGTGTTTTGGTTTTTTTTTCGTTTTGTTTTTTTTTTTTTAGTTTGTTTTTTTTTTTTTAGTTTGTTTTTTTTTTTTTAGTTTTTTTTTTTTTTTTGTTTTTTTGTTTTAAGTTTGTTTTTTTTTTTAGCGCAAGCATCTCTTCTGCATGCCATTGTGAATTCACAGGTATGATACTACAATGTCAGATGAAATGCTCCTGCAAAGTCTTTAGAGGTGTCAGTGATGCAAACCCATCATGCTTACATCATGTCAAGATGTTGGTGAATAATGTCACTGGGAATCTTTGGAGTGCATTTCACGGTAAAGAATTGAAACAAAAAGATGTCAAAGCAATTCCAAAATTGGAGCCTTCTGATTATCAAGGTGATTATGAAAGACAAAAGCTGTAAGTACTTGTAACTTGGCCCATGTTACCAGATGTTCTGTCTGCTGAACAACAGCTAAATCTTCCTCATATTAGCTTATAAAAAATTAAGATGCTCATGTCATTGAAATGTCATGTCTGTCACTTGTTTAGGATTCTGGTAGCAATTGGGGAATAGTGTGATATCATTTGATTGACAAGGATAGAAGGAAGTTTTGCTGTAATTTTGAAAGCTGAGAGTTTTACAGTTAGGATTGCATTCTTAGTATGATTACTACAATATACACTAAGGAAGAGGTAATCCTTGTCAACAATTCTTCTGTGAAAAGAAGAAAAGGGAGAATATGGATAGAGATGGGAGAGTTAGTTTCACCTTGTTATAACTAAATGTGTGCTCAACTCTCAGTGAGTTCTGAGCCTGTGTGTATCAAAGTACAAATTAACTGAGACGTTTCTCCTGCAAGTTAGGCAGATGAAAGGAAAAGGTTGCTGTTGACATTTGAGATCATTCTGATGATGCAGATACGTGATTCCTTTTGAACCCAGATGAAAGTTTGCAGAATGTGTGTGTTTTTCTCGTTAGTTCCCAGTTTTTGCCAAATTTCTTCTTAATTTGTGATCAATCCAGTTTTTGCAGGCTAGATTTGCTGTGACCATTTTTCTACCCAGAAGGTTTACTACTTACAGCATTGTAATTCAAATACAGAAAGATAAGTTGCTTAAAGCCAAGCTGCTGTTCCTTCATTTAACATCAGGTCTAGTGTCTTTTGAATGCTGGTATTCAGTTTCAGAAGAGAGATGTTCCCCCTGTATCACTGATCTTGGTAGGCTGGAGATGAAATTTAACAAATATGATAGTCTGATGTGCTGGACTGCCAAGGGACTTGATCCAGAAATATTGGAGGCCACTGGACAAGGTATTACATTAGATAGGTATTTTATAATACTGACATTTGATATTGCACTGAGCTATCAATAGTTTATAGATAAAGGAAATATGAACAAAATGTAAAATCCTTCCCTCAGTTCTTGATATCTCTTCCTCTACTTTTTTTGTGGATATAACTTATTTTAATGTGAATTTTTTCTGCTTTGAATTTTGTCTGACTTAACAATTCCCAGCTTTTATACTGCATATTGAGATGCACAAAATGAAAAGGCAGGATTTAGTAATACTAACTTGCTGAAATGTCATTTTTCCATACGTATTCCTTTGTCAAAATAAACATTGTTAAAGAATTATTAAGATAATTTCTCATTTATAATAAAGATCAAAAGAAGAGTTAAGCAAAAAAAATAGAAGCTTTCATCCATGATTTGTGATTATTGACTTGTAAATGAATTACCTTTGCCCAGGTACAAACTCTTATTTAGTTGATTCTAACTCTTATTTAGCCTATTCTAGCAAGAATATGAGAATCTGTATTTTTTTGATACAATCCTCTGGGTCAGTAAACTGCAAAGTGTAATTTGATTTTCAGAGTACATTTCAATGCTCATGAAAATAGAAGGTGGAAGTTATGAAATTAATAACCATCTGGCATAATTTTCAGAGAAGTTAATTCTTCATTATAAAATCTGTTATATAAAATAATAATGCCTTTCACTTAAAAAAATTCTAACTAATTATTTGCATAGTTTCTGTAATAGTCTTTGCTTCTTCCTCTAAGTAACAATTTTTCAGGCTATGCCTCAAACATGAAACTTTTTTTATAAAGATGGTTGCACTTCCAAATAGAAAACAATTTGTATGAAAGAAGGAGTTTTCTTGGATGAATGGAAAAACACTAAAATTGTTTCATATATTAATTTAGTCTAAAAATAAAATGAAAACTAATTGAGTAAATACAAATCCAAAGACCAACTTTAGCCCTCTAGACACAGAGTTAACAAGCTTTTTAAACTAGAAAGAAATGCATTAGGGATAAATTTGACTCAAGATTATTTGAAATCTGAAAACTGCTCATCTCTGCAGTACCTGGTGTTCATTAGAGCATTGTTCCTTTAAGACATCATCCCACGTCTTTCAATTGATTCCAATAAGAGCAAAGTTGCTCTTTGAGTGTTCTTGTAGGTTTGTTGTTGTTGTGTTAAAGCTGCAAGATATTTCAGAAAAAAAGAAATATTTGAAATATTTCTGATGCAGGTAGTTTTCGGATGTATTGACTAGGTTTTAAAAATATCTTCCTGTGAAGCATGGTGCTCTTGGGTGTTAGTGAATCTTAGAAAAATTAGATCGTCTCACAAGACACCATTGAAAAAAAGAGCTGAAATTCTTAAAAGTGAGATAAATTTCCTTACTGTGCTCAGGAGAGAGAGCTATGTCAGAAAACTCAAACCTTCCAACTTCAAATTCCTTCCTTTATTTGAAAGACCAAGCTCATCTTAATAAATCCTGGTGATTTGGCAAAGCATTTTTGATTGGAAAATAACTGTTATTGCAAATATGATATCTGAAAAAGTTGCTTTAGACTCTATCACCCCTCCAAGATTAATTTTTGCATACATCTATGCTTTAAAAAAAAAAAAAATTATGTCCTGCTTAGCTGTTGTTATCTCTGATGGAAATTAGGCCTAAGAGATTGTTCTAACTTGTTAAACCTGCACTGTTACCATCTTGAATACCTTTACAATCTGTAGCCTAATCCTGAAGCTGACCTGCTTGGTAACTCCTTGAAATCTAGGCTTTTTCCTTTTCTTTTGTGGTTTCTTCCAGTGTAGGTCACTCTTAGATGTCTAGGGAACCAAGAATCTGGAGTTTACACTGAAGAAGTATGCTCTCCTGAGCCCAGGAGGACATAGCCTGGTTATTCCCTCTCTTTGCTTTGGTTCCTCTGTCTTTGGAATCTGCCATCCCAAGCTTTTGTGCTTCAGTCATAGCAGCCTCTGACCACACCAAATGGAGAAGAGAAGGGATGGATTTTAAGAGATGTTAAGCGGGAAGGCGAATGCTCTGACCAATGCAGCATCTGCTTATCCTTTCTGGACTACTCCGTGGGGCAGTTAGCTCAGAGGTAATTGGAGAATATGGTTTACAGGAATGTCTTCACAGCTACGGAGGGACTTCTAGAGGAGAGGTCAAAAAGGTTCTGGGTCACTAGGACTGCTCGTTTCCACACCCTTGGAGTTTGTGTTTAGCATAAACCCGTATAGGAAATTACCCAAGATCATGTGAGTTTGTTTCTAGTTCCTTCTCATAGAAAAAGTTCTGAATAATCTTTGGGGTTTTTTTTTAACTGGATGGAGTTTTTAAATTCAAGAGGGCCTTGAAAAGTCATATTTGGACTTCTTTTAATTTATTCACTGCAAATGTATTAACTCAAACACAAGGGTTGCGAGCAAACCTCTTAAGAGTTTATTTGCATTTTGCCCGAAAGAAAATAAATCAACAATTGGCTGCTGCAGACATTAAAATATAGCACTTGAATTGTAACACTGCTGTGAAATTAAATATAAATGCTTCAGAGATCCAAACAACATTACAGTGTTGAAGAAGATGGAATTTTAAATCTTGATTTCTGGCAAGAGAATACATATATAATAAACAATTAGGAAACAATCCAACTCCTTAGGAAAATAATTTCCTTGCATTAGTTTCTATCTCAGTCTACATTCTGAAAAACACAGTTAAATGATTGTGTTAAATATTTGTTGTTAAATGTGATGCCATAAAAGGTTAAGAGGATAAAGAGATATGAGCCTGTAATAAAATGATGTTGGTTTTTTGAAATATGATTTAATGAACATGTTGAATAACCATTTTGAAACTAAGTTAGACTCTGTTGCTTTCACTGATAGACTTGAGTATTAGCACAAGACTCTATTTACGAGTTATGCCATTCTTTTTTCTTATTTTGTACATTAAAATACAGGAAATAGCACTGATTTAGGGCTGTATTATTAAATGACAGTCCAACACAGAAATCAGAGTATGGAGCAACTAGAAAATCATCTCTCTCCAAAAGCACTGCTGTGCCAGAGCATATGTTCACTGATAATTTGTCCTATATACAGGGTTTTCTTTAAAAGCAAGGTAAAACAGCAACCTCAGGCAGAAATTAGTTTTGGTTGTTTATTGTTTATTTGTCTAGGATTTTAGGTTGAAAAGAGATACCTTCTTATATTAAACAAACAAAGCCCAAATTAAAAAAAAAGAAGGAAATATTTCTTTTTTCACTCCATCTGCATTTAGAAAATGAGATTTGTAGCCCCAATTCAGCTTCTGCTGCAGAGTGGGAAGACAGCTGACCTACAAGACTGTGATTTTTGAAATACAGAAGACCCTGCAGACCTCCACAAAGTTTGGGCTACCTATAGGAATTCCAACATCTTGTTCTACATGACATTTGCTAATTAATTTATAAATGTCATCAACTAACTTTTGTCATCATCATTCAGTATTTATATTCTGGAATATCTTCAGCATCTTTCATAGAAGTCCTTTCCCCCAGTAACAACTCTTTATATAAAAACTTTTTATAGAGGACGAGGCAGCTGTTTTCTGGTGTCCTTTCTTGCCAACTGTCTTCTGAAAATTTCAAATGAAGGGTGATTAGATATTTCTATGGCACTACTACCCTTTCAAATGAAGTAAATTTCTCAATTCTTACAACGACTGATGAGGTTAAGGACACTGAAAGAATTAAAGACAAATTGGAGTAGATGAAGAGAGGGAAAGCTAGAGAGACATGAGGCTTACTAGCTAATACCCTCGATATCTGTAATGATTTTAGGTCTATGTGGAATACCATTTGAGATATAACTCAGCATATTTTTATCCATAATGATTTAGGACCTCATAAGGTAAAGTAAAGCAAGCATGCAATAAATTTCCATAACAAATTAAAGTAAAAATGTAGCAGTGATTTACAAAGTAGGCCAAGCATGTTGATCACCACACCAAAGATGGAGTTACATTCCAGGATCAGCAATTTTCTAATGCTGGGCAGGGTTCACAGGGATGGGTAATAACTTGCATGTAAACTGCTCTAAAACTAAGCAGTTGTACTAACTCAGGTTCTGATTCTGCAATAGTTAAACTTTGCATACCAAACTAAATTCTCTGGTATGTCGTATATTCTCCCACCCAACCAAGTTTTAAAACCTCCACCTTATGTATTGATAAAGTCTCCCTTTTACACTACTTGTTGAACTAATGACTTAGTTAAAATGTGAATTTTTGCAGTTCTTGTTTGTCAGAAATCACAAATGACAGGTTTGTTTCCTTTGTAGATCTTACACTGTGGAACAGGGTGCAAACACTGACATGCCTTCGAGGCAATCTTTAAGCTTTCTAAGCATGGGGTGCTCTTGTCCTGATGTCTTTATTGTGAGTCCTTGCCTATGCAAATGCCTTCATACTCAGAATAAACAATTTTGAATACTTTATGTAGAGGATGAAGGAAAAGGTAGACAGCTAAAATAAAATGAAAAGCAATTTGGAATGTATCTTACATCTCAAAGTCTTCAAAAATTCAGCAGTAGAGACTTTTCACCAGTGATTTCAGAGTCATGTTTTACACACAGTACTTCCTGTTACCAGATGACTTTTATTGCACAGTGGCTGGTTTTTCCTCTGTACATGATTAGACTCAGGTGTTCTGGAGCACGAATCTCCAACTGATGATCTTTTAACTAAGGTGGCGAAATCTTTTTGTTGCTGGCTTATGGTAATACAATTGTAGAGTGATTTAATCTTGTAGAATGGTGGTCTACCTTGCAGTGTGATTCAAATTAGGTCACCCTTAGCCATTTTGCCTCAGTAGTCAGGCCTGCTCACTCCCCACAGTTCAAAAAGTCTGTTGCATTTAAAGAAGGAAGTATATTCCTGTTTGGATGGAAGATCTGATACATGATACATGATACATGATACAACTGTTTTCCGGATATGTTCAATCTTGAAAAAAAAAAATCCTGTAAAATGACTGAAAAAACCTCAACAACACTAAACGAGAAAATCAGCCACTTAGACTCTGACATGGCAAGTAATAAAATTTTAAATAAAATTGCTCTCAAAGAAGAGAATTTGCAATTGAATTGGATCTACATATAGGTCAAACAGTATGTCTTCTTCACCTTTTCCTCTTGATTGAAAAAGTTACTTTTAAGCTTCTTGAGATGAAACACATTTAAAAGGCAAGCTTGTATAGGGTCTGTATTCTTGTGCAAACTATTTTGGTCACAGTTTCATGCAACAGCTGTCAGCAATGCAATGTTAGCCACTGTACTGATTCTTTTTATTATTCTTGTCCTGGAGCTGAAATACATCTCACAGGTAAATTCAGTTCACTATTCACTTAGGCCATTGTTTTAATGCGGATATGCAGTGTAGGCATTTTTACTACCTTCTGTTTAATTGTAAAATTTTGCCAAGGTTGACAGGAGTTTTGAGAAAAACCTAAACTACTTGAGGACAATGATACCTGATGTGCTCCAAATCATGATTGGTATCTTGAGCATAATTATTCTCTGTGCAGTGGTTTGTCCTTTATGTTCCTTTCTTCCCATCTGCTTTCTAGAGGGGATGTTAGGGACAAAGGATGTAGTTGCTGCTAATACCAGATTCCAAACTCTATTATCTACTGAGATATGGCAAAACCTGTAATTGCAATAGACTTGAACAGCAAAGTGAGAGAAAAAACCCCTTATGTATCTGAAACACCAAGCAAAGCTATGAAATGCAAAAGGGTAACGGCAGTTTCACTAGGAATGAAATATTCATGTTGCTAACTTACATAAAACAAAAGATGCAGTGTTTTCTGCAGGGAAATTACTTTTGCTGATGAGCTCCATTTATGCATGATAGAGTTTTAAATTTTTGAAAACCCCCTTGGTTATTTTTTTCCTCTTTTCAGTTTTAGCGGCTTTAATTTTAGGCTTATAAACAGATACATGTAAAATTTCTTGCTGAAAGGCCCGTATTCTGTTTAAAGTAATATTTATTACATTCAGCAAAAATAGAATTGCTTCTGTCAATGACCATGAATACAAAATCAATATTTAAGACTGCATTCTCATAGACTTCATGTTGCAAAGTGAGTACTTCAGTTTTGAATTGCCCTATAATGAAATGTGTCTTCATTTAACATTCTTCTTTTCATGTCTCCAGAGGTTTTAGTTTTGCACCAGGTGACTGGAAAGAAGACAGTAGCAGAGGGCATTAAGAAACCCTGCTTTTGGTCAAGATTAAAGCATGTCCCCAGAATTACGAGGTCTGATGTGTTTTCTTCATGCTCTTGATGGAGGATCAACATCCATGTCTTCCTTTTCTCAAAGGAAAACGCTTGTACCCTCAAAGGATACCATCGTATCCGCGGAAAACTCTTACACTGCAGACTTGATATGAAGCTGGAGTTAGGAGATCTGGAAATCTGGTCTTGAGCTAAACCCAAAGTCTCTGAAACATTCATGAATCTACCTTGTTTCTGCATCATTATTAGCAGGTTTTTGAAGGCCACGTGACCACTGACCTTATTGGATTTTGGCCTAGATATCAGACTTAAGAACTTCTAAATGGTTGCTTCTGCCAAGCTTTGGACAGCACATCACTTCAGGTAATATTCAACTGCAGCAATTCAGAGCGAGTTGTTGGCTTATGTTCAGTGTCCCAGAGGGAAAAAAAAACAACAAGAGAATATAATTCCATCAAGTCTAAGAAAAATATGTTCTTGGAAGATGTTAGATAGTGCTAGGGTATACAGAATGTATAAAACAACAGTAAATAAAACCTGCCTGTTTAAAATTAATACCATAGCCTGAATTTCTTTCCATTTTGGCTATAAATAATGCAGTAGTCTTAATATGTATATTTAGATACCAAAATACAGCCAGGTTTGTCCCATAGAACAGAAATTTTGTAAATAAGCAGTGAATTTATGGTTCTGATTTGTTTTAAATGATAATATTTTGCCTACTAAATAGGTAAAAAATGAAATAGATTTAGTTGATTGCACACAACAGACAAAGAGTATAGCAGAGATATGCATCCAAGGGAATAAATAGGTGCTTAAAATTATTTTTGTTTTTCAAGGCTACTGTAGTTTAGAGTCTCTGGTACAAGTGTTTGCTGGAATAAATTTGCTAACAGTATTTTTGTCCTTGACTCTTCAAAGTGACAGATGTTGTAAGTTAGGAAAACTTCATCTTCCCTGCAGTAACCTTTTATTAACAGATCATAATGGTGGCAGAAGCATAACTCTTGTGACATTCAAGAGAATGATCTAGGAAACAAGACAGGTTTGAAATGTGTATTGACAAATGACGTGAAAACTGTTACGCTCTCCTTACTGTATGAAGTGATAATAGAGCATGATTTTAATATAGAGCTCTTCTAATGTAAATATTAGCAATAAAAAGGTGCTGGTGATGGTTATTTGTGAGAAGCAAATTAGGACTGCCTGCTCATGCTGTGGGGGACCAGAAACAGAGTCTTCTGGTAGTGCAGCACAGCTGGCTGAGCTGCTCAGGCCAAAAGGCACCACTCTATAAGAGTTAACCAGCTTCCAGACCCTCTGTCCCTCCATGCTGTGGGGCACAGGCTGCTGTAGTGTGGTGAGCTGAATGAGGTCATGCAGGAATCCCATAGTAGAGTGGGAAGTCTTAAAACTTTCAGCTTGTTGGCAAATTAATTGTTGGATCATCTTCCCCTTCACCTGCTTGAATGTGGATGATAGTTGCAGTATATGAGGCCACAGTTAAATTCAGTTCTCCCCTAGGTTTATCAATCTATAGTGTTATTAATAGGCAAACTAGCCTTCTTTTTCTTTTTCTCACAGCCTTCAGAGAAAAGGTCGATAAGGTTGAATAACAATAACAGTTCTAGTGTTGTGATCTTCTTCTGTAACTCTCAAAAGACCTTTGTAAAACTGATAAGTATAATTAGACCTGATCAGAAACTTCCAGGCAGGACAGAGCTCTGCTGGAGAATGCTGATACAATAGGACTGACTGGTTTGGCTCAGGCTTTTGTTTGTTTAATGGGTTTTGATAACAGCAGAAGACACATTTATATTCTGTAATATGCAACAGTGGTTCTAGAAATGATTTGTTTCTACAGGGAAATATTTTTCTGTTGATTTACATGATGGCTGGGAGAAGCCCTTAATGTACTGAGGTTGAGTCTGTGCTTAGGAACTGGTCAATAGCCTTATCAAGACTTATTTTTTAATTAATATTTTGTGGAATGTATTATATAATCCTTGTTTTTAACAGTTAACCATAGCACTTATTCACCACCCTGGCAGGGTGCAAGAAGGTGTGGTGATTCCTTTGGCTCTGCATTACAGATGTAAGTCTTTTTTCTTTAGAGCTATCAGGTTGAGATAGAGAAAATGCCCTTTGGTAGCTTATACTTTCCTCTCTAAGCAGATAGATTATGTGGTGAATTTCTTAGAACTTGTTATAAGAACTATTATTTAAAAATAAAATAAAGTAATATTGAATTTGATATGAGTAAAATAGGCTATTGGATTTGATCTCAGTGTAGTGGTGATAGTTATATTTTGCTCTCCTGCTGTCAACTGCAGATGGAAAAAACAGGGTGATAAATAGGAACATGTGCAGCCCTAGGGAGACATCCATTGCAATATCACAGCAACCCATAGAAACTTAATGAATATATTAATTAGAAATCCAGGAGAAATATTAAACTGGAAATATTAACTTGTAATATGATTTCAAAATAGAAAGTGCATAAGGTCAGATAGCAGAAAAAAAGCTCAAGGTAACACCTCCTATCTCCAGACGTGTTCTGATGAACATGTGAGCCATCAGCATCTTTTACTCTGATATAGGGAAACTTCTCTAGGCTGCTGGCTTCACAAATTGGAGAGATTAGGTAGGAATTCATATTATATATTTGGCAAAAAGTTGTTTTTTCTCCTCTATTTTGGATTTGTTAAAGGCAACAATTCAAAGAATGGCTAGAAACCTGTAATTCTTTGTGTTCATATTCCATCTTGCCCTTATATACAGCACTTTGACACTTTTTACCTTATATAATGGCAAATAATGTTGGAGTTAATTCTGGAATGTTTCACACTGGTGTGATTTATAACATACTTGATTCATTACAGGGATTTTCTTTATGAATGAAGTATGATAATGTGCAAAGAGAAAAAGAGGGGAAAAAAGTTTTTCTTCAAATAAATTCAAAAACAGATCCAGGGAGTATTTTTAATCATTAGCATAAAGATGTTGCCACTTTCCAGAGGGGAAGACATTTTGTAGGAGATGTTTAGCCTTGAGGCAGTTTGTTCTTTACACAGAGGCATAAAAAATACAGCTCCTGGCTGTTTTTATCATTACTAATAAATGAATAAGCACATTTCTGAAAAAAAACATGTTTTATCAGAAGGACATGTTACACTGTTCTTATCAATAATTCTGTGCAAGTAAAATTCAAGCCTGTGGGATTTTTATTGTTGCAAGTTTTTCATGCAATCACTTTTCATAAAAGAAAAACAGACTGAGGTGATGATGAATGATGGATGAAAATTTTAAATGTAATTAAAGAAAAAAAAGGCTGAATTCCCAAGTTCCTTTAACAAAGAGAATTAAAAAAATACTGTAAAACTATGGTTTGATAGATAATATTCCATTAAAGTGAACTGCATGCAGGAAAATTAGGAAGGTTTGTATGAGGAAGATTGACAAGCTTTAAATAGTCATGAATATGTGAATAACTGACCTATTTTGCTTCCCATTTTAATTGTAGAGATGAACAGATTAAGGATTGTGCTGAAGAATGCAACTGGAGCTTTTAAGAGAGGAAAAACAGAAAAATAGCAATCCTGTAGGAATACTGCAAGAATTCAAAGGGAGTTACATAGCTATTAACAGATTAGCTATAGAGTGATCTCATTGTGCCATCAAGTGTGTGAGCATCACGAAACAATTACTTTTGGCACATAGCTGAGGAACAGAAGAAAGATGATTCAGTCATTGGAGTGAGTTGAGATTATCACGGAGTCATGTCGAAACCAGCAAAAATAAATTCAAAGACAAGGTCATACTTTGGACGCATATCCCAAACAAAAGTTATTTTTGCACTTGTAGTCACATTTGGTGAATAGTTTTGTGAGGAAGAGTGGTCATTCGAGGTCTGCAAGCTTTATTCATCAGAAGAAAGACAGCAGCTCACTCAAAACTGCCTGGATAAGTGGCATCTCCTGATGTATTTCCTGTTGCTAGCTCTTCTACTAAAAGCCTAATGTAATTCTTCTCAATTCACTTTCTGGTAGGTATTAGGGGACACTCAGTATTTAACAATGTAAGTGAGCTTCAATTTCTTTAAATAATCAGGGAAAATGTAGTTTTTAATCATATGGTCCAATTCAGTAATAGCAAAACCTCTCAAGCTTGCCTAGCTTCTCTAACTTTCCTAATGTTAAAAACATGTTGATTTTTTGCTACCTTTCATCTTTTTCAGAAAACAAACCAACCTAAACATCTTGGTCTTTATCCAATGACAGGTAGCAAGTATGTAAGATCAAAAGTTGTCCTATAGCAAACACAATAGATTTTTATGGCTTTTAGATATAAATGCCACTCCTGAATTCTACTGTGCCACGAACTCTTTTGACTCTGCTGGTAAAATCAGTGTCTTATTTGCTGTACAATTCTGGTAATATTAGTACTTTCCAGTGGGGATCACCGAGAACAACCTATGTGAGAAACATCACAACACAAATTTTCTTGCCTTTGTAAGGCTGCTTGTACCCATGTTATAATGACAAGCCCAGCATAAATCTTGTAATTTTAAAAAGTGAATTCTTAGATCAATTAGTCTTCCCAGATCCTGGAAACAAGAACGGTTTGGTTCAGACCAGTAGTACCAAGAGATGGATCAATCATAACCTGCCATTCCTGCTATTCCAAAGACACAGAGGCAACAGAGACAAAGCATAAGCTGCCTGACTTGACTTTTGGAGGACCCATATTCACCACAGCAAGGATTGCAGAAGTTGCTCTTAATGGGAGCTGCTGTAGACCACTAAAGGAGGTGCATATTCTTGATGAAGTTTGTTTTTATTTTGATGTTATTAAATACCTCTGAACGCTGAGTGCCTAATTTTCTTGGAATGATACTATCATTCTGGCACATGTCAGACATAACAAAACTGATATTTCTTATCAGCACAAATAACACATCAGCATCTGGTAGGTACTGGCTGCATAAGAGGATGGTGGGACCTCCAGAGACAATGCCACCAACATTGATTCAGATTATTTTTGACACAGCATAATATTTTCAGGCAATTTCCCTGAAAACTCCCCCGAATCTCTTTAGATTTCTATAAGCCTGAAGAAAATAAAGGATTCATTTAAGCAAGAATGAAAATGCCACCTGACCAGGCAGAGTAGCCGGTTTCTTTGATGTTAGTAGTGAGATCTCTGAAGGAGGATAAGTTGTTAGTGGAGGCAGCTTAGGGGAAAGGAAGATGTTTGTTCTTACACCTGAAAGAGAAATTCTGCATAAAAATGCCTAAAAAATTATAACTTTTGGGTAATATTTACTTTTTTCTTGGCTATATGATTTTATTTCCATTCTAAGAGCAAAGTACACCAACACCCTGGAGCGGTTGGTTATAGATTATAACTTCATTGTTTTAAGCGCCTATCATGGATATGCAAAAGCATGAGAAGGAAAAATAAGGATTAAGTACAGCAACTCATGGTACAGTTTTATAGGAGAAGAATTCTGCTAAATACTAGGAAGTGATATCCAAAACCAACCATTCTTAGAAACAGTATGGCTTTATGGAAAGGCATAGAGACAGAGAAGATATCAAACTGTAGATATGCTCATTTGGCAAAATGCTTATCACTCTGTAGAGAGAGAACACAATGATTGTTGGTGAATCTTGCAAGGAGTGACTTATTATTTTATATACATTTGCTCAATAATGTTAACAATAATTTAAAAGTAGCAGCGGTTGTTACCTGTCCAATGCATGCCTGTTATGGCTCTGCCTGCCCATTTATAGCATATTTCTTTTGACTTCTTGCTAGCACTAAATTTCAGTGGGCATTTTCAGTGAGAACCACACATACCAAAACAGTGGTGCCTAAATTCAGCTGTCATCACCTCGTGTTGCAGAACCTCCTCGGCACCAAAATCATCATTTCCTGTGTATGTCACCATGTGTATTGCCCTCAGGGCAGCTACCCTCTGTGTGTATGTTTAAAGAGATATGGCAAACATGGATTAGGTGGTTTGCTGGATCTACTTCTTTGCAAACACTGTTCTTTTCTACCCATATGCCTGCAAAATCTGTCTCTGCCTTGGGGATGCTGCATCCTTCAGTGACCTAGAAAGGAGAAATCTTCACTCCCTTCCCTCCTCCATAATTATCCTGGCTGCTTTGCAACATGTTCTGCTACAAAGGCCAAAGACCTTTAACCTTCTGCTGAAACTAATGCAAAATTCTGTACTCTGTGTTTTCCTCTGCTCCCTGGAAGATATGTGGGTTATCCAGAGCACAAAGCAGAGTGGAAAATTCCCAAACAGGGTATTTACTTTTTTATTCTCTTTGGAAAGGCCATTTGAGGAGGTTGAAATTTGGGTGTATATCCTTTCCTTTCTGTTATTTCTTCATGTCAGTTTCTGTTCATCCTTAGGTTCATTGTTTACATTATTTTTTTATACTCTTAACTTAAGACTTAGTTTTCGCTCCACATTTTTTTTTTTTTTGTCTCTGATAGTCCTGCATTAGACATCTTTGCTGGGTAAAGATATCTGTGTTACATGAGGGCTAAGGGTAAGCCACATGGTAAAAGACTAGCTCTATATCTCAGTTAATCTGAGTATAGGAAAATTGCTCATATCCGTCAGAAATCACGCTGTTTCTCCAGCTAATGCACAATCTCATAGCACTTGCATATTAAGTAACATTTATAAAAAATTCATAAACATGAAGAGTCCAAAGCATTAAAAATCCAATACCAGGAAATTTGATGTTAAAATCTTGCAGAAAAAATTGGAACCCTACTTCCATTCATCCGAGAGCTTGCAGGCACTTAGCAAGGCAGTCGTAGGTTTCATGCTTAATAGCCTTCCACACTCATTGGCCATGGTGTGGATTATATTAGTTCAATGAACAGTTCTTAATGTGGGTTATCTCGGACTCTCTTTTATCTGGATTTATTATGTCTGGCAGTGGTGTGCATAAACCCAAGCTGTAAAAGATGATTGCTGTGCTTCTGAGATATATATATATGCCTCTCTATTCCTTCTTCTTGGAAGTCCTCCAGCATGGCTGAGGAGATCAGGACAGGAATGTTTAGCTGGGTACGATCTGGAATCTCTAGTTCCTTCTGCATTTTTGAAAGCTGGAAAAGGGGTACAAAAATGTAACCTTCTGTACAAAGCAACACAATCACTGAGTTGGTACAAGACTTCCAGGGTTCCTAGGCTTGTCTGCATTTTCATGTAGTCCTTGATTTTAGAGGATTTTCTGTAGAACTTTGTACTGGACTGGAAATGGAAAATCCCAGAGTCCTTCTGGTAAACAAACAAATTTAGCTCTCTGGTATTTAAGAATAAAAATCAGTTTGATTTTTGTGTTGTGTTGAATTGAAAATTAGGATTCAAGGTTATGAGGTTATATGAGTGAGATTTACAGTATTTTTTTAATGCAGCTAACAGGTTGGTAACATTTGGGGTACTTAAGAACTATAGTATTTGAATTTGGTTTCTTCTGAGAACATTAGTAAATATTAAATAGTTTACAAAATTCAGGTCAACAGTTTAAAACAAATGGGAAGAGGCTGGCTTTGATATTTTCATTCTAGCTACTGTCTTTTCATGTGTGTTTTTGCAGTGATATCTACTTAAGTGAGAGTCTTGCTCTGCTAAGTGATGTACAAATACACAGTAGATAATAATGTCTGACTAAATGAGATTCAATACAGACACAGTTAAACCTTACAGGTTCTGAAATTAAAATGAGGCCAATTGATTTGATAGGAGTAAATGGTATTTTGTCTGTCAGAGGAAGATTGCCCTAAGGGAATGGAAACAACATTTAAGACATTGCCACACACTGGCAATGCCTCTGCCTTAAGAAATCTCAGAGTTTGCCAGGGGTGTGTGACAATTTAATTTGGACAACCATAATCAGTATGCAAAGACAGCTGAAAACAGTACAGTGTAGGCTTCATAACAGTTTGCAGTCTTAACTCCATAAGAAATTGTTGTACCCACTGTATTTATTGAACTTAATAGCACTCTAGCTGAATAAGGAATGTTCTACAGCTTTCTAATTTTGCTACCATAGAATCACAGAATGATGGAGTGTGAGGGGACCTTAAACATCATCTATTTCCAGCCCCCGTGTCACAGGCAGGGACACCTCCCACTAGGCCAAGTTTTCCACTTAATCTGGCCTTGAACACTTTCAGAGATGGGGCATTCACAACTTCTCTGGGAAACCTCTTCCAGTGCCTCACCACCCAAGTAGGCATTAAATTTTTCCAAAACAAAGCATAGTATTTCCGTTTCGCAGACAGTACATAGAACTAACTGGTAGGAATCCATTATGACTTCCTACATTATTTCACCTTCTTTGTAGTACAGCCTCTGCATAATTATATTCTCTTGCAATTTAAACAGTTGTTTCTGTATCAAATTTTTTCCTCACGGTGTGAACTTGTGGCATTCAAAACCAGTTCAGAGTTTATGAAACGCAAAGAATTAGGTCCATTCCTGGAAAAGTAGCTGGAATATTCCCTCTCTCTATTAAAAGTGTTGATCTCTTTTTTTGAACTTAGCAAGCTGTCAGTTTCTAGCCATTGGGTTATTTGTAATTACCTGTCAGATTAAAGTGCCTTCTGCTATCAGAAATTTCTGCTAGATTTTCTGTCCAGATTGCTTGCGATAAAGTTATACTATAATCCTTCATCATAAGAAGTGACTATGGATCTTCTGCCTTGGTGAAGATGGATCTTAAGTCATCCATCTGGTTTCCCTCTGAATATTTTTCAACATTTTTTTCTGAATTATAGATCTTCAAAGTGAGCCAAAAGTATGGCATTGCCTTAATATTACGATGAACATATAATCTATAGAGGCAACACTACCTCTGCTCTGTTCCAGGTTGTCCTTTATTCAAAGAATCTCTTGGCTACCATATTGTGGCTAATTTTCTTGATGAACATTCCATGCATTAATTAAATGATTGCCATTATAGTACTGATTCCTGGAAGATCTTAGAGGACGTCATTCTTCCAGAGTGAAAGCTGGGCAGTGTTGGGGGGATTGTTATGGATTAGTCTTTGATAAATTACCTGTTTTTGTAAAAATATACAAGTAACACACAAATATTACTTGTGTGAGGGAAACAGCCAAATGCCAAAGGTGATGATCATGTTGCTAATGACAATATACAACTGAAATATAATGTAAGTATTGATTATGTAATTTAAGCCAATGAACCTTAAAATAATTGTGCTAAAATTACTCTTTCCTTTTAGGGGCCTTTTCTTTTTCTTGAAAGCTGAAGAATAATGGAGCAATATATAACTCTGTTCAAAAAGTTGCCATACTTATGGCCTGGGAAAAAACAGTTAAAACAATATTGTTGAAGTGAAAACATGTTTATTTCTGAGCCTAATCTATATCAATTAGCCTCTATACCCAAACTTCTCAAGGGGAAGTGCTACAATTATTTTTATGTAAGTGTTTTTAAAGAACAAATTAAAAGAAAATAAGCGTAATTTGCTACCATTGAAGACAAAGATTATGGTTGTTAACATCCATTAGTAGAGGGTGAATAAAGATTGCTGGAGAAATTTCCACAAATACAGGCATAGAAATGTTTTACAGCTTTTTAAAAAATCCATTACATTGCATTAGAACTTTCTTCTTTCCCCTCATCTTCTGTTTTTTAAAGTTTTTAGTCTCTAATTTTAAATTCACTTACTGCAGTTGCCACTGCAGCTTGTAGTTTGCTGGCCTCCAGCTGTGCTGGGTTTCCACCAGGTTCTTGTTAGTCACTGACATGAGCTGCTGCTTCTGGAGGGAACAAGTCAGCAGAATGTAGAAAGTGCTCTGTTCCTGCAGCTCAGGGCATGCTCAGTGGACAGTTTGTCACACAATATTCAATAAAACTCTATGTAAGATCACTGAACTCCTACGATGAAACAATAACTTTTATTGGATCAATCTTAGAAGACCCAAGCTGTTTTCAATGTGGAGAAAATCGCCTCTCCTGCAGGTGGGGTGTCCCTACTGGACCGGGAGATGTTCACTGCCTTGTACATGATCAGTTTCTCTATTGGATAAGATATTGCATTTACAGGAATGTAGTCCCAGAGAAAAATTACTGACAGTTTTGAGAAGATGCTGGAACCTTGCAAATGAATTTAAATGTGAGTTACAGTTCTCAAGAAAGATGTGAAGAGTCTAAGGGAAAGGTGGAGGGTAAAACTTTGAGTAATTTAGGGTTTCTGATAGCTGCTAAGCAGGAGGAAGAATGCAGAATATAAAGTGATTTTTATAAGTGAGAAACAGGGATGAGCTATGGAAAATGAAAAATGAAAAGCAATTAAGTATAGGAAAAGTCAAACAATGTAAGATTTAAAAAAGAGAGAAATCTGCTCATGAGTACCACTTTGAAGTTATGTATGGTCAACATTCCATAGGTTGCATGAACTTCTGTTCTGTTAAACTCTCCCAGCTGATTTTTTAGTAACTTTTCTCACTCTGCTCTTGTGGCTGAGGTACTTGTGCACCTACAAATTGTTTCCTTCAGAAAACCACTGTTTTGAGGCCATGTGTGGGCTGCCTGCCTTTGCAATTGAGGCTACAGACATTGCTTTAAATTAAACTTGAGGCCCATGATGGTCCAAAAATACCTTCAGTACAAATATAGAATTCAATCTACTTATTTTTTTGTACAAAAATGTGTTTTATTTCTGTAATAAAAACTGGAGTACTTATCACTGTGATATGCAAGTACTTCTTGATAGATGCCTGTATCATCCTGGAGCTTATCTGGAGGAGGGATGCTATTATCTCTCTTTATAGTTGGGAACACCAAAGCAAAGTATTTCAGGTTGAACTTTCCAAGTCAAGCCTTTGATCTTTATGTTGCAAGATGCTCTGTTTCTGATACACCACAAGTGCTCAGAGACTGACTTAAATTGGAGTTGTTGGCACTAGGACATTCTTAATTTGGGTGTATAGTTTCCTCAAGTGTTTTGTTGTTGATGTTTTCTCTTTTTCTTCCTCTGGCTTTCGAGCTTTGACTGCTTTTGCATGGAACTGAAAATGATGTTCAAAAGGACACCTCCTATAAGTTTGGCATTTAATGAAAGCTCAAGATTGTAGAAAATATCTTCTTAGAATATCTTACTAAATCAGCTATTAAACAATCTTTTTTGTTGTTTTCATTTTGGGTTTGTTGGTTTTTTGTCCCTTCAAGACCTTTCTTGGAAATACTGTATTTAGGGTATGCATTTTCTTGCTGAAGTGTTACTTTTCCCCTTGTTTCAGTTATATTTTGTTATTCAGCATAATGTTTGTGTTTGCTCTGTAAAAGTCAGTTTATATACCTGCTCTTTCTCACCAGTCTTTTTGAATAAACTATAATGTCATCTATTCAATGCAGTTTCTTTTTTGTCTGTAGTTAATTTTGTACTTTGAGCCTTTAAAAAACTTATAATACTCCTTTTGCTCATACTCCCAGTCTCTTATGGGAAGAGAATTGGACAGGTATGTCTTTTGTAGAAATACAGATGACAACTCAATATCTCTTAAGAGCTACTAGGGTAGAGGTTTTGTCTTCCTCAGCCATTCAAGGAACATAATGTTACAAGTTAACACATAGAACCATTCTAAAGAGTAGTGGTTTGGGGTATTTTTCTAGTTGAGTGAAAAAAAATTTGACAGTATTTGTACATTTGTGTTTTGTTTTTAAGAGCTGCTTTCAGATTGAAATGGTTTTTTTAAAAGAAGACCCTGCTTACAAAAAAACATGCCTCTCCACCCCCTGCCCCCCAAAAACTGAGCCAGTTTATGAGTTGTTAAATATGTCAGCTTTTACATGCAAGGATTAAAATCCACTAAGTTCCTATCACCCTAGCAACCCAGGTTTCTATTAAATGTAAAAAGTATGTATGTTGATAGAAATTTACCTGCTGTTAGATGGTGTTTCCAGAGCACTGTCTTCATACATTCTTTAGCTTCTAGCCTCTTGCCAAAAAATAGTATCAAGGTCCCTAATAATATTTATGGTGACCTTCTTACATGATGGCTTGCACTCCATGCTGATTTGTAGGAGATTTAAAGAAATGCCTCTGTGCTGTGATTATATGAATTTATTCTTTGTTTGTAGCTCAAGTCTTACTATTTCCCTTTAAAATAAAAAATTAATTACCGCTGGTGAAATTTGATGCAGTTTCACTTCCCGCTTTCGATGGTGTAACCAGAGTTAACTGCTCAGCAAATAAATCTTGCACAGCAGTCTGTTGCAGTTTAAGAAAATTTATGCTATCGGTTGAGGGAACTGCTGGAAGTGTTGTACTCAAGGCTCTCCAAAACGTAATTGAGAATGTCAGGAGAAATCATTACAGAATAGGCGATTGCCCAGATTTATCTGTTACACCAGACAGCTTTAAAACATGCAATATGTGGGTAAAAGTGGAGAGCTGTTCCAGCACAGTAGCACAGCGATGGAACACGGCCAAGTGACTCACACATTTGTTCTAGCTACATATATTTTAAATATAAAGGAATGATTACTGGTGTCAGATGCTTTATATGACTCGCATTAATTTGGAGGAGAAGAGAGGATAAAACCCAAGAACTCTTCTGTAGATTGGATTTAGAGACTAGAGGTAGGGAATTCAAAGGAACAGACAGGCAAGATACAAAGATCTTTACCCTGAATATTAAAAGCAGGTGTTTTGCTGGATTTGGATGTAAAACACGAGTCCCCATAACAAATCTTAAGCCAATGTATTTCCAATATTCTGATCAATGGTTTTTAATATATGTCATCAATACATGTTTATTCTGTCACTGTTCTATGCTGTTGTCAAGTTTCATGGAATAAAATTGTGATCTGAAGGATGATTATAATTGCTATCTGAAGTTTACCTATTAAGCAGAAAAACCTGTGTCTTTTATACTTTTCAGAAATAAATCTGCTGCTTTGGAAGTGTAATAAGAAAAAATGTCTGAATAGTAAAGAAAAAGTACAGAGAGCTACACTAAGTATTAGACAGTGCAGCAGTGCAGAAACTATTAATCGTATGCAGAAACTCATAATTCAAGTGAGTTGAACTTGCAATCGTAAAGCATGAGGGTAAGTTTGATAATTTATGTATGAAAAGAATATAAAGAGCTTGAAATTCACTAGCCCATACTTGATAAAATTTACTTTTGATATACTATCATTCCTGTGGTATTAAATGAAAGGCTTTGCACACCTCATTGCATTTCTTATATGAAAGATGATAATTTACTTTAGATTTTGGACCAGTTTTCCTCTTAAAACCAAGTACGTGTTTGTTGAGAAATTTGGAAAAGGATGTATGAAATGGAGTTACATGTTTATCTGGGTAAAAATTAGATCTTATGAATAAAGCCAAAGGAAATATGAAAAGACTTAAATTCAGATGCAAACAGAATGGTTTAATGGCAAAAGTGAGGAGTAATTAAAAAAGAGAGAACATTGATAAAGAAATTACTTAAATCCAAGCTTTTGTTTATGCTATATTTCATCTCTCTTAGATATATTGCCCAATGAGACTGCTTTGTGTTACTGGAAAGAATACAGAGATTGAAGATAATTTTTAAAAATTAATATACCTCACGTAGTCAAGAGACACAGCTTATTGCAGTGCTGTATGTTACCATAAGTAGGAATAAAGAGAAAGGTTTATCATTGTGTTATTCATTTAATCCTTGCTAATTTATTAGTGCTCTTTAAATCCTACAATATAAAGAGCACTATGGGTGAAATACTTTTGCAATCTGTGTGCAGAGTTTGCTTTTACCATTTCCTCCTGGTGTGAAAACCTAGTTCACGTGGATCAACATCAAACAGTTGAGAGACTAAAGCTCTGTAAATATTCTAAATGCAATATATCGTTATATTTCATGTCTGCATGTTCTCTGATGCCAAACAGGTTTGTAAATAGGGATTGATTGAACGGAGAATGATTCAGTTGTGCTAAGGTGACGTGTAGGCTCCAAAACTTGCCCAGTTTGGCTTACTGGAGATCTGTTTAGAGGCCATTGTTACTGCTGCCTGATTTAAACCTGAGTCTTCATGAGGAAAGAGGCAGGAGTAAACAGTTTACTCTGCTGCTTTGGGTAAGAGAGATGGCCCTTCTGTCAGTAGTATCATTTTTCATGGACACTTGAGTAAGAGAGCAGATGCAGGTGAACTTTATGGCATGTACAATATCACTTTACACGCGCTCATGGTTTTCCAGCCTTTAGTATTTGCATTGATGTTAAACATTGGGCCTTACAGTCCATTCCTTGGTCATCTTAAGGATGATCATTTCAGTTAGTGTCAGTGCAAAGGGACGTTTCACAGCTATTGTTCTGAGGGATGTGTATCAAGGGAGGAATGTGACATTTCTGGGAGACTGTCAGGGCCCTTACGAAGTGTTAAGATTATTTAGGTGGCTGTGCTGCAGAGAAATGTACATTAACTTGAAATATGGGAAATATCTGTAATAAAGAGTTCCAGTTTATTTGATCAGGGAGAGAACCTAGATAAAGAAAACCCTTGGGTGTTTTTAAAATGCTCCTTAATGCTTTTTATGCTCCTCAAGATGCAGTGAAGGTCAATGCAGTAGGAAATGTCTCCATTGATTTAGATAAACGGTACCACTTTGCATTGCATTCCATTTTCCCTTTTATCCACTTGAAGAGCTACCATAAGACTTTACCTTAGGCTGTCAGGCAATGTGCAAATTTTTCATAACCCCTGGTGAGGTTATTAGGTTGGCATATCTCTTACCCTTTAGGGCAAGTGCTTCCACTAAGAGGCTTTTTCATTTGTTGTTGTTATCACTGTGCCTGCATTATAAATATTTATTTTTCCTAATAATTAATTTCTCTTGTATTTTATTAACCTATAAAATGGAATGATATTCAAGTTAATTTGACTTTAATATAAAGATGAAAATAAAAATATTTCTTCTTTCATATTTTATTTGTATGTTGCCACAGTTGCTCTGTAACCATTACTGAGTGGTACTGCAGGATTTATAATGCACATCAGAATGCTGACCCTGAGTAATAAGACAATGTACTTATGTGGCCAGCAGATTTAATGGTATCTACTAACAGCAGAATGAATTTTAGGAATTTCCAGTGGCCTTACGAACTCAGTGGGAGTTTTGAGGCTTGCATCAGTTTCAATCCAAATACAGAAATTATTGCTACAGAAAACCATCTTGTTTAACAGGTAGTTAAAATACCTGTATATAGAGGTGTGTGTATACATATATACATGTGTACTTATATATATATATGTAATTGTTACACATCCACAAGGATAGAGAAATGCAAACATTGTACCATGACTGCCACTCTTTATAAAAATATTACAGGTGAAGCACTAGTTGTAGTACTGGATGTTGCTAGAGCTTTCCCTTATAATTGCAAAGATTTTTGTTTGGAATAGACAACTGCAGACCTGTCAAGCCTCACGCTGTCAGCTTTATACTTCTTTGTTTGCTGCCTTCTTTCCAGCTGCAGAGTTATCACCCTGACTTGTAGCAGCTCCCGTGCTTTCATCAGTGCTTTGTGCAGGCAGAGCAGGAGCTGGAGGGATGCTGCGGTGCTGCTGCACACACCATTGAGCACTTGGCCTCTTGGGAGGCTGAATCCTTGAAGGAAAAGCAGGCAGCATTTGACTACCACAGTCTCTTCTGTTGCACCTGAATATATCTGACTGCGTATGTCAGCTGGGAATTAGGAATTGCTGTGACAAGAATGTTTGAAAGACAGATCAGTGGAGTTTCAGGCTTCAGACTTGACTCTTTGTTGGGTTGACAGTGCATGTGGCCAAAGATTAGTTCTTTACCTGTCAGTAATTGTCACTGCACATACAAAACAATCAGTCCTTTAAAAAAACTTATCCCAATTTAACTGTGATGTGTAATACCACTGAACTGATACCATGTTGATCAGGACTGATGACTCTGGTCCTTGAAAGCTCAAGGTGGCCAGTCCCAAGAACTCATTGATGAAGGAAGTCCCAGTTTTCTTCATGCCTTGTTGGTATTGTTTGCTCCTCTGACCCTTTCTCAACAGGAAAAGGGCTCATCTCATCTGGCCATGCCATCTTACTTTTATGACGATTACTTTGGGTTTCCCTTATTCTTTTGGTTTCAATATCTGAAAGGTTCATGCTCAGAAAAGAGTTATAAGATCAGTGTTTGTATTTAAAGTGCAATACAGATTTTTCATATGCAGAAATTAGCAGAACTGAGGCAAGAATACCATAAATCCTTTGCTGAAAATAATATTCAAAAGATATAATTAAATTTTCTTTGCTAAATTATTCCTAAGGGGTTGAAACAACTCTAAACATAATGAAAGGCAATGCAAGAAGTTATCTTTACCATGTGCCAACTCTAATAAAAAATGTGAAATACTCTTCCAGAGGAAAAAAAACAGTGAATAGTTTTCTGCTGAGTTAGTGAGCTGAACTGACTCCATAAAAACTGGGAGCAGTGTCAGAGCTGATTTCAGTCAGTGGGATGATGCATGGAGGGACAAGGGTGAGAGGGGTGTGGTGAAATGAACTTCATCCAAGAAGAAGTGAGCTGATCATCTTATGGAACTTCCCTCTGAGATGCATATTTTGTGAAACTGTAGATTTTTACATCTTGTGTAACAACTCATTAATTAGAACAAACTTACAGAGAATCTACCTGCCCTAGTGTTAGTCAGGAGTGACTGGCCCTGTTAGAAGATTGAACTAGCCCAAATTTGTGTCTTCTCCAGCAAAGCTGAATGACAAAAGCACTGCATGATTGATGCAAACTGGGTATTGAAGCTTATTTTGTTTGAAATTTCTTGGTGTCACCTGAATGGATCAACATTTTTTTTTAATTGGAATGCTTTCTGTGGTTTAAGGAATAGCATTTTGTTGGTCCGCCCTGAGTAGTAAATGTTGAAAGCCCAGAAGAGTTGTTTTGATAAAACATACTATAAATAAATGTCTTCAGTTTAATTCTTCAGAATGCTTTTAATGGTAATAGGGATTTGGTCTTCCCAAATCACATTGTATCATGATTTAACCTTAGATTAGCCTACAGATCATGCAGAAAGTAAAGCCAGGTGAATTTACAACTAGCCCACACTACTAAATTCAGCTTTGAGAGTATATAGAACTACTACTACAATCAGTTTGAAACTGTCAAAAAACAGCTGTAGTGCAGAAAAATTCAGAGACAAATAACTGGTTGAAAGTCAGTGATAAGAGTTAGAAATTCTGAGTGCAGCCATTGCTTCTCAGAATAAGGACAAATCTGGATCTTGTCACTTTTCTGCTTTGATGTGAGATTTCTTGTGGTTGAAATTGTGTTGGCATGAAACTATTCCTTGAGATTGCATTTCCAAGACACAATTTAGAGCTGAGTAATAGAGGGATTTCAAAAAACTTATTTTTCTTTTGTCCTGAGAGAATGATTATTTCATTTTGAACTTGTGTGGCTGGATGATAGTATTGTTAATATCTTAAGAGTTGATGTCATAATGTTGGTGTTTGTGAATTCCAGAATTAATTAATTGCCCTTTAAAGATTCCAAGCCAAGGCAGCATTTCCCTTTGTTGCCATTCTTTTCCCAACAAAATGATACTACAGGTGATGTATATAGACTTTTTTTCCCCCCTTTTTGTATAACTTCTGCACATTAGTGAGATGGAGGTGCTCAAAATCGACTAAAATTATTGACTTCAGGAGCATACAACTCAATTGATATGTACTGGTGGGTGCACATTTAGCTGCATTTGTTACAGATCATGTGGCATTAGAAAGGAGAATTAGCTTATCTTACGGGGATGAGTGGGGACTTAGTAACAACTAGAGTGATGAAAAAGTGTGATTTCTCATAAATGTTATTTGTAGATTCCATGTGGCTCCAGTTCTATTGCCCCAAAGCACGCTATATGTTCTGTAATCTTTAATTTCAGCCACAAATGGCATATTGAGGTACTTTGGTATATATCTAGGCAAACCAGATTTGGATGTGTTACTCTGGACCATTCTGGCATTAACTATTATCTAGCCATTATCTATTGCTAGAATGGTCATAGATAAAATGAGGTGTAGAAAACAGATATTTTTGGCAAGGATTAGAGTTTATGAGGAACTACATTGAGTAAAGTATGAAATGAAGGATAAATCCAGTTCCCACAGAAATGTTTTCACTTACACAGGTGTCTCACCACTGATCATTCTGCTACTAGATTAGATAAAAGGAACTATTCCTACTGAAGAGTCTGGCGTATTATTTAAAATATAGTAAAATGTTGTGGGTTTTAATATTGCCAGAATGTGAGTCTTAAAACAGTAGAGTTATGGGGAACAGTTCTTTGTCACTATCACTGATTGGAATGGTCTTGTTGAGAGTCTATAAAGCAACTGAAGGATCCAGAATGTAGTAAACACTTGTGTTGAAAAACAAGCAATGAATAAATCAGAGAATTTTTTTTTTAAAGTTACTGTATAGATTTTATGCCTTCAAATAGAAAACCAGGAATTAAAAAAGCAGATAGCCAAATAATTTTATGACCTTTTGTTTAAGCAGTGTTTGTACACCACATTCAGTGGGGTACATGATAATATGAAATTATGTTTGTTTCTGAGGCTTTGTTCCTGCTACTGCTCCTCTTTTATTTCTGCAGTGTTTCTTAAAGAAACTTGCTAGGCTCCTGTATGCTGCTTATTTGCAGTCTTTCACACTCTAATGCTCATTTTTAGGGTGTGCTGAAGGATTACATTTACAGTCATTATCTTCACAGGGTGTGTTGTCTTCTGTTACTTGTGCATATTGGTTTGTTTCAGAGTTATTCATTTGGGACCCCTGGGTTTTATTTCCATGTTGCTTAATTGGCTTTTATGAAAGACTGTATTGATAAACGTGCAAGTGATGGATATATTGTCAGCTGAATTTTCAACATTTTCCCTTCAAAAGGTGAAGGGTAAGAATGGATTTGTAACTTGTCACAGACAGGCTTCCCTTTGTTATTACCAGAGATCAGTGATAATTTAAATTGTTTTAATTTTGAGACAGAAGACATGAATCATTACAAGAATCTGAGAAAGTGCATGAACTTTTCTAAGAGGTGAAATTAAAAAGGCCAAGCTGAGGGAACTGCTAACCCCAAAAATATCCCTTTAAATAACATAATGAGATTCCAGGAGGCATTTGTGTCCTTTGTGAGTATCCTTTAAAAAGTAGCAGGTTCCAGCCTATTTGTAAACACATTAGCTGCACTTCCTTCTGTCTTCAAAGGGATAAAAGCCATTGTAAGAGAGTGTTTGAGACTTTAAGAACCATCTTTGCCTTTTTTTTTCACACTCCACAGGCAGCGCAGTGGTAGAATACACAGTGGGATACTGACTTTAAAGTCCTCATTTTACCCTTAAAAGTTGTGCTGCTGACAGTGCATTTTTAAAAAGGTCTTTAGCTTGAAGTGGCAAAAAGGTCTATATGCTAAATACGAGAGACTTTGATGTTTTTTTGTTTTCTTCCCCTCTGAATTTTTAAATGGGGTTGAAAAGTCCTGTGAATTGAGTGACCTATCCAGCAATAGCTGTTGTCAATATGTTATGTGGATTTGAATGAGCCTTGCTTCCAGCTCTTTGTAAGAGTTGATCATATAATTTGACTCCAGTGTTACATATGTGTCTGAAATATAGCTTTAAGGAAACAGAAAAGTTTATTAAAAACATGATTCTTCCTTCTGTTTCTTTTTTATTCTGCTTCTGGAACTTGTATTAAGAGTCCAAGCGTATGCATTGGTACATGTACAGTAAGCAAGGGTGAAGCGAGCTGTACGTGGAAAAAACTACGGATTTTGGAATGGTTGATTTTTTTTACAGTTACTTAGCATGAAATTTCTGGAGTTTTTTTGTTCATTTCTCACTAGATGCCTAGTATCTACATAACAAATCTGAATTTTGATGGTTCAAAATTTCTTTATCAAAATTAGCAAGATTCTGTAACAATAGTCATTATATTTATTCACATCATCTGTTAAAATGTGTTTTAATGACCTCTGACTAATACCAGTTTGGTAGGTCTGTATTAATATCACATATCCATCTATATCAGCTATGTGGTACACAGTGTTTAAGTCTCCATTTTAAATGGTTCTTTTCTGTTGCTGCTTCTCTTTTTGACTTGTTTATGGTACACTGACTAAAAGGTAGAAGTAATAAAAACATCCTAATAGAGAGTGCTCTTGTTGAATCCAGCTGTTTTATATTCTTCACAACTGATCTCTGTGCTGTTCATATCAAAGCAGTCCAGGCTGTTATCTCAGAAAAGAGACTGATATTTTACGTGTTTGTTCCCTGGGTATATTTAGCTTATGAACAACTACAGAGATCTTGAGAAGTTTTAAGGTCTGAATTGTGAAGGGCAAGTGTTATCAGCCCCTACAGAAGTCTTGGGGAATTGAAAGCTGTAGCTTCATATTCAGAACCATTACTGAGACTTGCGTAGGGCATGTGTGCCATAACCCTTTTTGCACTTCAGCCGGTTTCCCTGGCATAATTGACGCAGACATAATTAAGACATGTCTGTGCTTGGCTGTAAGGCTTTGTTACTACACGAAGGGTTGCCGATCATCTCTGTGCTCCTTCACCTGGCCTTTGACCAGCATCATGGTGATAGTTGCTGTGAAAGGCATGTAGGAGACAGGACAAGCAAATCTCATATTCAGAAATCCTATTTCTCTGCTACATCTTCTGCTTAAGAAATCTTGAGGTGTTTGACGCAGTAAAATAGCGGTCTGGTGCAAGTTTCTTGTCTGACTCAGACTTGAACTTTCCCCTTTGTTCAACACTGTTCAAGTCTGGGATGGGCTTATGGTCATTTTTAACTGGCAGTGTTGTGTTGTTTTCCACAACTGACATTTCTCCAACTTTGCTGATGTACATGAACGTCCAACACAAGGAGGATTAGATGTCAGACATTCCTGACCGCTTGAGTTTGCACTTTAAATTGGATGGAGGGCAAGGTAAACCCAACAAGATAAAAGTAAGGAAGCCTGGAGAATGTGCGAGGGGCATTAGAACACACTGGGGACCAAAAGTAGTTTACCAGTTTCAGAAGGTACCTCTTGAGCTATGGGTTCTTACCTTTGTCCCAAGGTCTCCAAGGTGAAAGGCTAATAATTTAATTCACTGTCTATTCTTTTGAAAGCTCCAGAGGTTAAAACTGGTGAGGAGTGATGATGAAAATCTCTTGTAATGTTTAAGCTACTGTTAAATTGGAGTTAAATTCTAGGGTTGACAATTTGTAACCAATGTGTGTTTGTAGCTGCATCACTTTATCTCTCGGCTGTCTGCCTGAAGCACTGTAAGGAGTTCCTCCAGTAAGCAGCTCTATTCACAGAGGGGTTAAACTTTTTGGTGCTTTTCATTCTTAATCTATGATTCCTCCTCTCCCTTGTGTCTTTTGGCTTTAAAGTGGGAGGACTTTGGTAATTATTGATATACTGTTTGGGTTTGGTTGTTTTTTTCGTGTGTTAAAGGGAATTAACCTCTCTCTGTCCAGAAGCCCAGATGCAGCAGTGGGTGACTTTGGCAATCAGAATTTTTGTGAAAAGGATGTTGGGGAAAGAAAAGTGAAGGCTTCTCACTGGCATTGCTGTAGGCCCAGGTGAATACTTTGAGTTACTCATCTCTTTCAGAAGAGTGCATAATGAGCTCACTGACTACACCTGACTCCTCCTGATGCTGTATCTTCTCTTTCTGTTTTCAGTTTCCAGCAGTCTGCTGGCGCTGACTGTTGGTCATCTCAAGGGATGTGAACTGGTTTTGTCCCTTTGCAAGCTCTATTAGGCCTGTGTGCAGTATTCTCATCTGCTTGAGGTGAGCTAAGGATGTGAATTTAGACTGCACATATGGCAAGGTATTGGACTAAGTATTGACTTCAATTAGACTGGTATTAGCCTGGGGAACCTGGGTGAAGTATTCCTTAATTAAAATGAAGCAAGTGTGATCCCCAAGCAGGGAGTCCTACCTTGTTCTGCTCTCATAAACACGCTCTTAGTATTTGATGCTGTCTTCAAACAGAGATGGCTGAGGAAGATCAAAGTAGTTTCTGGTCTCAGATTTATAGATAGGAAAAACTCAAACTATTTCTAGTATTAGCAGACTTTTCCTAGAGCTTTAAATAAAGAGCTCTTTTTTTTTTTTT
>VZTJ01003395.1:2465678-2532793 GCA_013397795.1 Orthonyx spaldingii
TTTCTGGGGGATTTTTCTTGTTTTCACATATGTTACTGTAAAAGGAAACAGTGGGTGTTAGCTGCCTCTACTACCAGGCTCTTCATACTGGTTGCCGCACACTTGATACTCCCTATGGATTGTACAACTTCAAGGTATAATTTCTAAAGTGCCAGACATGTCATTTTTAGGCTCAGGTTTCAGTATCAGGAAAAAGATTTACTTCAGCATGGCATGGGTGATTGCAGAGTTAGCTATTTTAGTTAAAAAGTTTAAATGAAATAGCAGTTGTTACTGTGAGACTTTAGTCACCAGGTAATTTTGAGAGTTCTGGCACTGCAAACAGCACAGGGACTGGGCTTTCTGAGTAGCAATCCTTTCAGTTCATAAATTAGATCATTTTAATGATCCACAAAGTGCAAGGAAAATACTGTTTTCAAAGATGTGAGTAACTGTTTCTAAGCAGCCATGATACTTTTTAATCTGTGAGAAAATCTAGAGCATTTTTGTTTTACTTTTCAGTTCTGAGGTAAAAAAGAAGGCATACATTGAAGTGAAATTATTCAACATTTATGATTGTGTTAGGCTGGACTTTTCAACCTTATTTATTTTTAAAATGAACTTCTTATTCACTCAAGTAGTGAGAAATAACATCAGATTCAGAAATCTCAATAGAAAATAAAATGAGAAAGGGAAGAAAAGTTACGCTCTTATTTTGCTATAGGCATAGATCACCTGTTTCCCAGGATAGGGAGGCTCACAAGTATCTGCAATATTAAAGGGAAAGGGAGAAATTCCTTTCTGTTGTTATTTTTATGAAGTTAGATATCTAAACTATACTTGTATAACAAACTGGATTGTCTTATTTACCTGAAACTAAGTTACTAAAATTTTTTGTACAAAAATGTTGTTGAAAATGTAATGAAATAAGAATTTTGTTAGCATGACCATTTTTAAGAGTGAGAGAGGGGAAAAAATTACATTGGCAGTGAGGTTCAGTGCCAAATCCTGCTTGTTTTAATCTTGCAGAATTCCCATTGGCTGACACTGGGGGATTCTTCTAAGTGGGGTTTTGCTTGGAGCTCTGTGAATAATGGAGCTTATGCTTCTCATACAAAATTTTTAAGGAGGGTTTTTTTCAGTGGATGAAAAAAAAATCATGTACTGGTTTTATTCTTTCAGACAAAGGCATATTGAGAAACAGAATTTTTTAGGTCCAGTTTTAAAGCCTTTCTCTAAACATAGGAGATAGAGACCAAATACAATGTTTTACCTGTGATATACACACTGGAGTTCCAGAGGGCAGACTTCAGTCTATTGAAGAGACTGATTTAGAGAGTACCTGGGGAAACAGCCTTTAAAAACAAAGGGGTCCAGGAAGGATGGATGTATTTAAAAAATGAAATCTTGAAGGTGCAGGAGAAGACTGCCCCTATGTCCTGAAAGATGAGCCAACAGGGAGGATGGTGGCCGGGCCCAGAGAGTGGTGGTGAATGGTGCTGCATCCAGTTGGTGGCCTGTCACCAGTGGTGTCATTATAGATAAAGTATATATAGATATATTTTTTTTCTGTATAGACAGAAGGAAGCACCAGAGTTCTCAAGTATTTATGGTTATTAATTTCTAGTATATGAGATACTTTAAAATATTGTCGAAGGTTATACAAAAAAATAGAAAAAAATTGACCTTTCCATTGTGGTTAAACTACTAAACTTGAAATTTGAAGTTAATGAATCCAGATTGTATGTCTTTATTTGTAATGTTCTGAGGCTTTCTGGAGATTAATCTTGTTCATATTAAAATGTCTGGCTATCCTGATGATAGCTGAAAGAAATTGGGATTCAACAGCATTGGTAACCTCTGTAGTGGCAAAAGTGTATCATGGGGAAAAATCACATCTTGTCTGTTTTTTTCATCTCGTGTTGTTCTACTTATCATAATTCTGGAAAGGCTTTGAGAGTTTCAGTACATGAGTTGCATACAAGCCTTGTGTGATTAATCATTGTGACCAAAAAGAAAGAAAACAATGGATCCAAGTATGACTCTCACTCTGAACATCAATAATGAAAACAGAGAAAGCTTTTTCCAAAATTATATTCAATCAGAATTATATCTGGACTGCCTATGACAAAAGCTCTTTCCCTGTAATCTTGCATGGTTAAGTTTTAAACAAGAACAACTGATGAGGACATTTTCTTCTCTTCCAATAATCTTGCAAGTATAATAATGCTAAAAAAGTTCCATATTCAGAAGCATTTCAACTTATAATATAAACCAGTTTATAAAGCTATTCTTACTCCAAACAACCCTTAGGAACCTTCTAAATGTCTTAATCTAACACAGTACATCATCATGGCTCATTACATGCTGTGAATGGCGCAGTGCAGTGACTGGATGTACTTTTTGAATCATACTCATTTTGAGAGACTAGCACTCTCGTGCTACTTCCCCCTGGTAAAAGCTATATTTCCATTAAATTTTATTAGCTACTGCATCAGTCATTTTCTCTGACATATATTCTACATTCTTCTTGCTGTCATATCATTTACCTCACTGGACTTGCTTGAAATTCTGTGTCAGCAGAATGTTCCAGATGCGTTTGGTAAAATATCTTTACAAAAATACGTGCTTGTATGCTACTGAGAGCAAATAAAGTTTCACTCATACCTTTGATTTATGAAGCTCATGACCTTAGAAAGATAGGATATGGCCAATCTTTCAGGCAGCGTCGAAAACCCCTGGTCTGACATGTCAGATGTAGCAAACTTGTCCTGCATAATGCACTTGAAAGTGTGAAATCATCAGTGCAGGTTCTGAGCTCTAATGTATCTATTCCAAAATTTCTAGTTAAAATGTCTGGGTGATGTCAGCAGTGGTTTGAGGTGAAGGCAAGCAACAGGGGGAGGGCAGAGAGAAAATGTGGTCTGCCTAATTGCCTTGGCTTGAACTCAATCTCAGAGACTTCAGATCAGCACATGAACCCAGAAGTAACACTTTCTAAATACCTGGGTAGAAATACTTACAATACTCAATGGATGTTATAGCGGGCAGACTCATAACATGCCAGTGGACCCACCGTAACCTGTGAGTTTTCTGCTGAAGATAGTACAAATCATACAACTTTTTCTTTTGTCAGTTGATATATGGAGGATGTTTTTGGATGTTGTTTCTATCGATTTAAATGTTCTGCTAGAGGTTGAATTTTTCTTTCTCTGTCTAGGGTGCACCTCCTCTGTACCTTTCTATGATTTTCATCTTGATGCCTCTTTTAAAAGAAAATAAAAATTTCTCAAATAGCTACTTTGTTTCTAATAAACCACATTGGCTGATACTACTTGAAATTCTTCCTTGGACACCTTGTCTCTTTCTCCATGAATACTGCTGTTATTGTTTTTCATCTTGTAAGAGTAATTTATGGGAGATGTAATTCTTAACTACAGGAAACTTGCTACCATGTATTGTTTTGATTTTGGACTATTTCGAGGATGGTAGTGCCAGGAGGAACTTTGATTTCTAGTAGGAGTACATGTGCTCTTCTTTCTCTTGTGCATGCTGAAGAATGCTCTCCTTGTGCCTGCTTGGGTGATAATTAAATCTGTGTGTGTATGTATGAAACAGAATCATACTTCCTGTGCACTAGTCTCAGTTCCAAATTAAATATATAGATTTTTCTCACTTTGAAAGAGACAAATTAAAAAAAATTAAAAAAAAGAAATAGAAAATTATCATGTTCTCAATATTACAGTGAAAGAAGTTTTTGGGATAGGACAAACAGCAATTTCCCAATATCACAGAGAATTTCTTTTAATGTTCTTCTTTACTAATGTACTTTGAGCAGGAATATTTCATTCTTACTGCACCTTAAGCAGTGAGCCAGTCATGAAGCGAATATTCCTGATCATCAGATATTGAAGAACCTCTCAGACATCTTTGGGTGACTTTTGCTCAAGCTCCTTTGGCTTCCAAACTTTGTCCTGTGCTCAGATTTTCAGCTCAAGTGAAGAAAGTTCTGGAAAAAAAAAATTAACTAAAATGAATCCCCCCCCAACATTTTATGAAAAGCTGACAAGAAAACCTGTTGTCTGCCTCTTTTCAAAACATTTTATGTGAAAGTAGACCAGTTCTATCATACTGACTTCTAAAGCCTTCATTATGTATAACCTCATACAGCTTTCTATAAATTTTCAAGCAGCTGGATGCCTCAAAATTGTTTGGCTGTATAACCAAGGTGAAAGTTAATCCTGGTTTGTTCAGCTGTCTGTTTTGGTTTGGTTGGGTTTTATTTTTGCTTGGTCATAACTGCAAATTTTGAGTAGCAAAGCCTATGGATATGGATATGGATGTGCTTTCCTACATAAAAACAGTCATGTTGGTCAAAAGTGAAAGGATTTCAAGACTGTGCCAATCTATCAGGAATTAGTGTATTGCTGGATTATTTTATAAGTGCCATCATTACAATATTTGGATTTTATCATATAGAGATCAAAAATTTTGCCGATATTTAGTTAGTTTATGTAACAGAACATATATTCATTATTCCCAGAATTGTTGTCCTGGTTGCTTGAGATTCAAGTGCAGTATTTTTCTGTGACTCTTAAAACTGTAGGGTCTGCTCTATGTTCTCATCTTTCTAAACCACTTTTTAATGTGCTAATAAAAGAGTTAAAAAATAGTTTTATGTGTGACTTTACAGTATAAATTATGTATATCAGTTTCAAATATTTCCCTGTAAGTAATGCATCATTAGCAGATTATCCTTCAAACTGATGTCCCAGAAGAGGTAAATTTTCAGGCAAATTTCTGAATATTTTTAATATTTCTCCATTAAATGTCAGAAGAAACTGACATATTAGAGGCAATAGAGGTGCCAGCAGGGTGGTTACCTTGTATTTTTCTCTAAGCAGTCATCAGTTTGATATTCACAGAAAAAAAAATTGACAGTTTGATTTTTATTTTGTTGTTGTTGCATCCCAATTCCTTGAATGCTGATAAAGATCAAAACCTTTGATGCATCTAATACCATGATTTAACCTTCATTTAAAAACAAAAGCATGATATATAATTCTTATGGATTCAACATTACCATGATCTTACTTTCTAGCTTTTTTCTGACAATTTGTAAAGATATGATCACTCTCCTTTGTTTCAGCTGAGCCTTGAAATATCCATATTTTGACCTTTTCAGAAGCAGAACTGACTGACTTGCGCTGTCTTTCTTTTTTCTGGTATTATCCACAGGCAGGATATTTTTGGAAAAAAATGCAGAGCTGCTGACAGGTTTTGGCTTTACACTTGCAAGAAACCTTTCCAGTTCTCACAACTGGACAAAAGGGTAGAGCACTTATTTATAAAATCGTTTCAACTTGACTGTGCTAACATATTCATTACAAAGAATATGAATTATATTATTTCTCTATTCAACAAGGGAATTTGAATTTGTATGGATATTTTATTAATTATTCAGGTTTTTCTGTCTCAAACTCTCTAACATTTGGGCCATCCAGTCAAATGGTGCTTTCTGGAATAATAATAGTATTACAAGAGTAGCATCTAGAGGGTAGTGACTAGTCAGAAATGGATGCATGACAAAAAGCAAAATAGCAAAACACAAGTTGGCATAAATTTGCATGGTATTATTATACAAAATTGCAAATAAATTAGAAATATTTTCTTTTATTTATTAAATAAATTATTCAATAGGCCTTCATGTAACTTAGAAAATAAGTGAGAAAAGGACTGTATTTTTCAGCTGCAATTTGTTTTCTCCCTTTCAGTAATCACTACCTTATTTTACAAGTAGAGCCACTGGAAGCACATTCTGGATAACACTGATACACATATCACTGTTAAGATCTGTGTTGTTTGGTTAAGAATATGTGACAGAGTTAGCCCAGGAAGGAATTCTGTTTCCAGTTTAAACCTGGAATATTTTACTAAATCCTTGGTTTTGGATTGGTTTGTTTTGGATAATAGGAATTGTGTCTTCAGTTTTGCTGAGATCTGTGGAGCTGAAGCTGTGTTTTCCCAGCTGTTGTGGTGCAAGGATGTGGATCTATTTACTAGGAAAAATAGGCTAGATTGCCCATGAGAAAACAACAAAGTTATCTTTTATTCTGTGGAAGTCATCTGGATACTGCAGAGGGGACTAGTGCAGCCATATCTGGATTCCTGGAGGTCCAGCTGCTCAGCAGAAAAGAAGACCAGGCTGCTGGTGCCATAAATCACGTCCTTGGTGGTGTCACGGTACCAGTGCCGCCTGTACTGACAAAGCATTTGGCACAATTAGGCTGCTAATCAAAAGTATAGCTTCCCAGGTATGAACTGAAGTGTGGGACAAAGTGAACAAAAGCAAAAAAATAAAAAAAAAAATTGAAAATGAACAGTTCAGTGGATAGAAAATTTTTGAGAAGGGCTTAAACGTCAGACTGAATAATATTGCAGCAGCAATCGTGGCATGCTCTGGTGTGCAAGACCTTCATGTGTGACTTGAAATAAATCTTGAGGCTGTAAACTGGCAAGGGAGGGAAAAATGGAAGCAATTCCATAGCACAGAAGTCGAAATATACTCCAGATTAAACAGGCTTGCAACACTAGAACGCACCAAATGATTAAAATAATTAAAGGAGAGCTATTGAGATATAAAAATGGAGATGGATGCTCTCAGTGAGAGCAGTGTAGCATTCATTCTCCTCGTGAAAGATGCACGGCAGCCTTTGTCTTCGGAGATAAGAACACTGCCAAATCCCCAGTGAGAGCTGCCTAGCAACTAACCCACTGAGTGAGGGCAATGCAGAAGTTAATCTCTTTAGTAAGCAAGTGTAGCTATTAATTTAATTAGTAAAGGCAGCATACCATGAATCGGTATGGCAAACCAGAAAATTTTTTAATGAAGATTTTTTTGGAATTCTAAACTTGAGCGGTCACATCAGGGATTGTCTCCCTATTACAGTGGGACAGTTGAAACCTTATTAAAAGTAAAGCTCAGAATACTGTGCCCTGGAATGGGATCCACTAACAATAAGCAAGACTTTATTTTTATTTTTGACTTGGGAGAGAGGCTTAAGAGATTGGAGGTCCCAACAGCCTGTCCATGCATTTCTTGCCACTTTCATCTCTTTTGACTTGTGTTCTGGCTATTAAACAGATGATGATGGCTCCTGGGAATAGTGGTAGATGTGATCACTCTGGATTTGAGAGCATATGTAAGAAGTGCTCTGTGGTATATGGAGAATTATATGTGCTAGTCAAAACAAACCTCCACTTCAGAGAAAAATAGGAATTGTTTTCAGGAAATTCACTTATTTGAGATTTTGTAATCAAAATGAAGACTTCTTTGAAATCCAAAGAAGAACATAATGACATATGACAAATATATAATAAATATTTAAACTTGTATAAAGAATATTACCTATTTATAGTTTTCATCACTAAAAACTATACTATTGGCAGTTAGATAATGCAACAGTAGCTAATTATATCATTCAAGCTGTGTCTTAGAGATGTGTAGATTTTTTTCAAAATAGCCTGAAGATGTCTTTCCCTCAAAAAAACCCCAAACATAAGAGTCCTGCTGTTTGGTGCCAGCATGTGTATGCTCAAAGCAAAAGTATTTCATCTTCATAAGTAGTTTTGTAAGTTTCCCGGCCAACCCTGGAGATCATAGGACGGTGACATCTCCAATGGTTACTGTGAAATCTCCTGAGCTGTCATTTTGGCTGGGTGACAGAAATTTTACGTCACAGCTGGTCCATGTTGTGCTGTATGCAGGTATATAATTTATTTATTCTGTGGAAATATTCTTTAATACAGTGCTAAAAAAACCAACTCTTCACTTAATTCCATTTTAAGACAGAAACAAATGAAAGTTCAGTTGTAAAAGCTCTAATGTAACATGGTTTGTTTAATGGAAAATTTTAATAATTTCCCAGTTCCAGTATGTAACTAAAATCTGTCTTTTACTTTTTGCTAGCCAGAACAGTAAAGATTATTCACCAGATGATTTCTGAGTGAACATGAAACTATACATTATTTTTGTAAAGGTACTTGTGATACATATTTGACTACAATCACTTGTGAATGTTATTAGTGCTATGGGATTCAAGGAAAAAGATTTTAGCAGTTAGTGTTACCTAGGAATACCATATGTATGTATGTGTGAAATATGTGAAATTATGTGTGAATAGGTGTGCATACCTTTTATGTTTTCTGTAAATAACCTTTCTTTAATAAAACAGTGAAGGTTTTTTTTTGTTGTTAATGGCATAGTTTATCTCAGTAGGTACTGTAAATAGGTGCACTAGTTATATGTGTGATTGGCTCTATGGCAGTAATATGTCAGGGCCATGAAAGTGTGACAGCACAGAACCGCTTTCTCACGAGAAAATCTTTCTGCTTATGGTAAACACAAGATAAGGTGTTCAGAGCTCCTTTGGGAACAGGCAGAATGCCTGTGGCCAGTTAGCCCCGGGGGGCGGAGGGCTGTGGCCAATCCCAATAAGCATTCATTTTATATCTAAAAGCTGCATTTAAATAAATAATTCTTTTTTTCTAGACAATCTCTCTCGTCTGCCTCTGTTTTGACATTGGCTCAACAGCGACATGAAAGTAGTACTGCTTTCCTCTGAGAAATTTCCTTAAGTGAAATGTACATAAAGGGAATTTTAATTTAGGTGTTATCCTGCTCCCTGTTAGTGACCTTGTACTTTCTTTTGCTCTCCCGTACACGGATACAAAATCATTTAGGAATTGAAGCTCCTAAATACTCAAGAAAAGTTGCTAAAAAAAATACTGAACTACAATGATTAAACCAGATCTTTTTGGGTCTCTATCAAATTTTTCACTGTGAATTTACTGTGAATAATTGCAATGAATATGCTGTGAATTCCTCCTGGTGAGTGAGCAGACATGAGCTCTACAGAAGAGGTGAATTTCAATGGCATTTTGAATGGAGAGAGGATTGTATTTCACTGCTACTTTAGCCAGTGAACTTTCAGTAAAAGTTGATAGCAAGAAATGCTGTTATACGCTTTCAAATTTTATTGCTGGAAATTATTTTTTTTAGTTATTCTAATAACTTTATTCATATGTTAAATAATTGAAAGAGGTGCTTCTGTTGTAGGACAGATACAACATTAAGAAAGATAAGAATCCTTTTTAATTATACTCTGAAGTGCTTAGAATGGAATTCCTACTTTAGTGAAGCCTGTGGTGAAGTGGCCTCATTTTAAGGGTCAGCATTTAATTCGATGTATTTTTACCTGTTTAGGAAAAATGCCTGTGTTTGTGTTTGTTTGTTTTTCTCCCCTCACTAAGGTTTTATAGCTGCCAGTATTCTGCCATGTAGAATAAACTGGTATGGACATTGGAGCATCAAAGCAAAGTTTTGGCTTCATTATGCACAGCTAAAGTGTGATAATGGTAACTACATATGTGGTCCTTCTATAATAACTTATGTACTGAAAAAATACTTAATAATGTCATAAAATATGAATTAGGTTTCTCCACTAACACTGACCCTGCTTTGGTGTTCTAGGGTGCTAAAATGCGTGTTCTTGTGTTAGAATGCTAGCCCAACTTTCTTTTGTTCAAACCTTACCCATGATTAATATAAGGACCTAAAAATACTGAAAAATTTCAAAGACTTGTGACACCAAAAGGCAAATACAAACCTTCCCATTTTATCTTTTTTCTTTCCTTTTGACCTTTTTTAATATCTCGTGATCAAATGCTGCTCCATGGCTTTTTTTCATCTTAGTGATCTGGCTCTAGAAAAGCTGCTTCGTTGTAACTACCAGTGGTGCTTTTCCACCTCATGTTTTGATACACTGCTCCTGTCAGTCTCAGTTTTTAGAGCACAGCTACATCGTTGCCTGTTATTTTGCACTGCAGCTTGAATTTACCTTTTCACCATCTTTGTAAACATGACAATACCTTTAAGTTTATAGCGAGATTGAGGATGGGAGCTCCCAGTTCAGACCTAAACCAATTGTGCTCATGCCTGATAGCACTGCTGCAGTTTAGGTGTTTGTTACTTTTTCCACTACAATTCCCTGTTCCTAGCTGTGTAAGCATTTTTCCTGGGGTGAAGCATGTCATAAAAGACATATGAAAGGAGAAGTTTTGATTTTAAGTTTAGAAACACAAAGCCCAGACATTTTTCAATTAAAGAGAGGTAGGGAAAGAAGTTTTCAACTTTCAGCCACTTTTATACTGTTCTGGAACTCGTAACTCACTCTTTTATAGTTGTGAACAGCTCAGGGGGTGGGGGAAATGGAAAAAAGAATGACAGCAAGAGGATATAGAGCAATTATTTCATGATCTTCTTTTAGTAAGACTTTTGGGAAATGGTGAAAATCTGTATTACTGGATAACAATTCTCACTGTGCAGTAACTCACTGCACGCCCACATGAGCAGCTTTTTCATGTCAGTAGCTCTATTGAAAGAATTACCCAAAAGAGCAAGCCCAGATGTGTTTGCAAAGAGATGTTATCCTGTTCTTGTTTTATATTCAATAAACAAGTAGATATTTGTATTTCATAAAAAACAAACAAAATAGAAGAAGGAAAAAATGTAAGAGTGTAAGCACATATAATATTACCTTTAAATATGAAACTCAAATCCTTGTCAAGGTCTGGAACTATTCTTAACATCATAAAAATACATTTTACTAATATCAACCAAAAATTACTGGATGTGATCTGCAGCTAAGCCTAACCCTTAAATTACTAGTGTTAAAATCAATCTACAGGTTCTTTCTTGGTAATGACTGACAGAAAAGGCAGATGCTCCTATCAAATTCTGACCTCAAGATTTGCCTCATAGTTTCAGACCAACTGGGAGAAGTCAGTATTTCAAAGTGATAATAAAGGTGCGGTAGAGCATTTATATATTGATATAATTTATGCCATCAACTCCAAAGTAAAAAGTTTTAGCTTCCTGTTTTAAAAAATTATCATCAAATTATCTCCTGTATCCTTGAAAGTAGTTATTTTATTATTGCAAGGAATGCCTTCAATTTTTAAGGTGTGCTGAGGTGGAAAAGTCAAGCTTTATAAAAGAGAAATTAAATGTGAAATTGGCCTAACTATATTGTCTGAAGGATCAGATGTAAGTGAGGATATTTAAAGCTGGTCAAGGTGCTATAAAACCTTTGAGGTCACTTCAGTTTGGAATATCTTACCCAATGAATTGCAATAATTTGTTGGTTGGCTTTCCTTCTGAAGTTAAGGATATGTCTGTGTGTTTATTTGGTTATGTTAACTAATTAAGGTTGATAGCAAGGAGCAGGGTGATTAATGGAAACATAAAATTACAATTTTTTATTGTATTTTTCACTGACATTAAGTTAATAGCAAACAGAACATTTAGCACTTGTCCTGCAGGGCTGTTTGTCTCATGGCTGGCAGAATCACTCAAGGCTGGGGAATCTTGTGTTTTCTGTCTTAAGCTTGGATCTTTCACTCTTTGAAATGGAGTTTAAAACTGTTAGGAGTCAATGCATTACCACAGCACTTGGGCTTGCAGAAAGCTTTATATATTTATTTAGAATAATTTGTATTAAATTTTCTGTTTTCACAAACCATTTTTATTTGGTTTCTGGAGAAACCTGAGTGGCCCCAATCATCACCATTCAAGTTTTTCTCACAGAGCGAAATTTATACTTGCCCTCGCCTTTGTCTCTTCTGTCAGTAGATTGGGAGCACAGAGGTGGGGAAGGGTAAACGTGGCTGGGGAAGGGTGTGATTCTGTGCAGCACTGGGGTCTCACCTTTGGGAGCACTTGGGGAGCTCCAGCTGGGGCAGGAGGTTCTGTGTGTGCATGTGCTCACAAGGAAAGGTGGAACCCGACACTGATGCTGAAAAACAAAGACTCTCTTGTCGCCGTATTGCCTCTTACCTCAAACTAATTATTTATGTAAGGTCTCTCGAAACATCAGAAAGATGTTGTCATTGATCAATGCTTAACTAAATAGGAATTAGGTCTTTTGCTTTTATCTGTACTAAAAATGTCTTTTTACCTACTGTGAGGGATGTTGCCAGCTCTAAGAGATTGATTTAATGCTCATAATAAAGAAAGGGATTTGAGACCTGGTCAATTAAACACGTGAGCTGAGGCTTCAGTGAGGAATGTGAATCATTTTGGCAGGTTGTAAATATTAAAATTGATATGAGCTTAGAGACAGCATTTTTTTGTTAAGTGGAGTAAAAGAGTCAATGTAGAAACATATTAGAAATTGAGTCGAAAGTAGAAAATGTCAAGTTTACTTTTCTATGACTTATCAGCTGCATCTATGAAAAACTGGAACTGGGGTTTTCAGGAGTGAAGAACTGCTATGTAACAAAATGGCACGATAGTTATTGTAAATACAGAGAGGGAGGGAAAGGAGTGTCTGAAGGAAGATGAAGTCTTATGGAATAAAATAGCTCAGTAAATTTTCTGATTAAACCAGCAATATTTGAAGTAAAACATTTAGAATAAAAATTTGCAGAGCTCCAAGTCAATAGCAATGGCATGGTCTTCATAAGAGTCCAAGATTTCCAATATTACTTTTTCCACAGCATGAAGGATCAAGGAAGAACTGATTTTGATAAATTCCTCAAAAACCCCTTAATTCTCTGAGCACGAAGAGATGCTTAATAAGCATTTTCTCATTAAACAAGATAAAATTTCTAAAGTTATTTGATGGATGCTGTGTTGCCAGATTGGGGTGTCCATTGTTCAGGGCAGGATTTATCCTGAGTCCAATTCCCTTCAATGTTTTATTAACGAGTCCAGTGTTAGCATTGAAAGCATTTTTCTCCTGTTTATTCATGGTGCCAAGTCTGGTAGCACCCCAGTTATTTCTGAGATTAGAACAAGAATATTTGACTCAACAGGTTCTTGCTTGTTTGTTTGGGTTTTTTTTTTTTTTCTTACAGTTTTCCCCATTTTTGAATTACATCCTGCTGACAAATGCTATGCTTGGAGGGTAATAACCCAGCAATAATTCCTGAGAGTATAGAGTTTAGAGCAAATTACAAACTGAGCCTACACCACCAGCATTATTGAAGGAATTAAAAACATCATGTTTACATATATAAATAAAACCATCTAGATCAAGCTGCTGTCTTCCATCGGTGCTGAGGAGGTCATCCCATTAAATGCTTTGTCCATTTTGGGCACGCAGGCACACTTCTAAAAGAAAATCTAAACTTTCCGCAGGTAAACATCATTGTGCACTGGTATAGATTGTCTGTTGAGGTAAAGGAGCCACTATTTTTTGAAGTTCTTAAGAAACTATTAGTCAAATATCTGTCACAAACATGAAAGAAAAGTTCTCTGGGAATTTTATGAAATTAAGTTTCCTCCACAAAATCCAAGGACTCTCTGTAGATTTTCTCCCCCTGAAGAACTCTATCCTAAAAATTTCTGGCTGCCTCTGATAATTGTTGTGCTTTTATCTTACTGTCACTTGCAATTATTCTGATGTTTTCTGTTATTTTGATATAAATATGTTATGTTGATATAAAACCTCTGAGCTACTTGTTATTCTGTTTGCAGCTTCTGGATAAGATTTACTACTCTGGTCTTGTTTGACTCTTACTTTAGGCCACATGCTGTAGATTAATCAGATCATTCTATTGCAGGGAAAAGTGTATTTTGAATTCTGAATGTATTTTGATGTATTTTTAAACTTTCTGTCAAATATTTGTCTCATCTGTCTCTTCATTCTGCAATAAAATCTTTATTATGTAGCAGGTCCATTTCTGGTTAACACAAATCTAGATTGCTTTCTATAATATGAGATATTTGTTTGTTTGTTTGCTGGAGTTTTCATAAGAGAATATTAGCAGTGTTTTGACTGACCCAGCTGGAAAGATTTCTTGAGGGGAGAAGCTTGCTAATCTCTGTGTTAGGACAAAGAATCACTCATAGTATTTCTTATTTCTTCACATATTTTCTGGCTGGGACAGATAAGTGGGCTGATTAGAATACCCACTGCTTTCCCCTGCTAGTCTCTACATATGGTATTCACCTTCCCAAGTATGAAGGTAATAATGAAATGTTGTATTCCAGCTACAAGGGTGGGTATCAGTTGTTGAATGAGAGAGCCAGCTGATGAAACTTGGTTATTCAGAGGAGGAACAGCTATTGAAAGGATGGTGAATTAGGCCTGGCTACAGCTCAACAGCTTTGAGAAGAACAGGTTTAGCCAAGAGGAAGTAAAGGATGAGTATTCTTGATGATTTAATGAGGCAGATGGTTTATTGTTTTGAAACTAAGCTACTACAAACTGCCATGTTAAACTTTATGTTTAAAACTAATTGATGGTGTTTAGAGACTGGACTGTAGTTCTTATCAGCCTGTTGCTGTAGTGGTGTTTATGTTTATATAAAATGACTGACCCCTTCAAATACACATTATAATTGGGATGACATCAGTACAGTCCATCAAATTTTTTGAAGTGGTTCATAAAAACTAACCTGCTTTGGCCACCACTTAAATTGGTATTACTACACTCTATGGTTGTGCCATTAGAGGTTGTTGGGGCTTTACAGAAAGACTAAAACTCCTGAGTGTGTGTTCTAGGTATCAATAGATGGTCCACTTCACAATATTTTACTTTTCCTGGACTTCTTAGATGAAGCTAAGCTAAATTCAACATCAAAATAATTGTGCAGAATTGTGTAGCTTTGGTCTTCTAGATGCCAAAAAATATCTTTGAGGTGTTTTACTTGTTATGTGGAAGAAAAAGAATCCTAGTAGCTGCCATCTAATTATTCTAACCTCTACAATGTTAACATTGAATAGCGCAGTTTTATTTCAGACCTCATAAAGAGATTATAAATAAAAAAGATAGCCAGAATAAATTCTGATATAGCTTCAGAATCAAGCTGGCCAGAAGGAAGATACATGCTATTTAGGTTAATTTTGGGGTACAGTAGTGAGTTTAAGGCTGCTTTTGGCTTTGGATTGCATCATGTGTTTCGCATGTCTGTTTGCTGACGAATTTTTCTTTGGTTTCTGTAAACTAGGGCAATAAACTGTGATGCCAGAGTAATAATACAGTGAAGAAAGCTTCTTTCATAAAAGCTTAATGATCTGATTTTTTAATGACTTTGGCTACTTGGATGGACCAAATAATTCCAAAATCTCATTTTGTAAGCTGATGTGTTTTGTTTTCTCTTCAGAACCTTCTCTGTCATAAGAGGCTAATCGTCTCAAAAAGAAATCAATGCCTTGGAAAGGGGCTGCACCTTACTTCTCAGCAAATATATCTGCGACTTACAGAGGCTGTGCATGTATGACAATGACCAATCTGAAAATCTAATGAGACATAGAGCATTTTAGACTTCCAGGCTGCTTTAAATGGAGGTAGGAAGTAGTTAAATTAATGATGCGTCTTTGAAAGGAGCTTAATATAGTATAGAATCCACTGTAGGAAAAAAAATTGTATATACTACTTTGCAAAGAGAAAACAAAATAAAAATTCAAGTGTCTGCCTGGGCTGTTTTGGGAGAATTTTTCATCAATAATACTTTTAGAATTGATAGAAACATTTCTGTGAATATTAGGAAAGTAAGTGTACCTTTTGGGGCACAGTTTTCATAGATTATATATACATATATATGCATGTTATATATTTTGTATTTAGCACTTTGTTGTATATGGTATACAATATGTAATTCCGCCTAAAATAAATAATAAAAACTTAAACTTGTTCTGTTCAGAAAAATATTTCTTTGTGTAATATTTAGGTGTAATTAAACCCTGTAAGTGACACACAGAGACAATCACAGAATCATAGAATCACTAAGGTTGGAAAAGCCCTCCAAGATAGAGTCCAACCTGTGATCAAACACCACCGTGTCAGCTATACCATGGCACTAAGGGTTATGTCTGTTTCTTGAACACTTCCAGGGATGGTAACTCCACCACCTCCCTAGACAGCTCATTCCAATGAACTTGATCACCCTTGCACTGAAGAAATTCTTCCTGATGTCCAACCTGAACCTCCCCTGACACAGGCTGAGGCCATTTCCTCCTGTCCTGTAGGTGGTTGAATGGGAGAAGAGGTCAACACCCACCTGGCTACAACCTCACTTCAGGGAGTTGTNGTGTCAGCTATACCATGGCACTAAGGGTTATGTCTGTTTCTTGAACACTTCCAGGGATGGTAACTCCACCACCTCCCTAGACAGCTCATTCCAATGAACTTGATCACCCTTGCACTGAAGAAATTCTTCCTGATGTCCAACCTGAACCTCCCCTGACACAGGCTGAGGCCATTTCCTCCTGTCCTGTAGGTGGTTGAATGGGAGAAGAGGTCAACACCCACCTGGCTACAACCTCACTTCAGGGAGTTGTAGAGAGCCATAAGGTCACCCCTGAGCCTCCTCTTTTCCTGGCTAAAAATCCCCAGCTTCCTCAGCTGCTCTTCATGTGACTTAACTCTCCCTTCCCAGCTCCATTGCCCTTCTCTGGACATGCTCCAGCACCTCAATATCCTTCCTAAATTGAAGGGCCCAGAACTGCACACAGGACTCGAGGTGTGTCCTCAACCAGTGCAGAGTACAGAGGGACAATCACTGCCCTGATCCTGCTGGCCATGCTCTATTTTATACAAGCCAGGTGCCATTGACCTTCTTGGCCACCTGGACACATTCTGGCTCATGTTCAGCTGCTGTGAACTCCAGGCCCTTTTCCACTGGGCTGCTTTCCAACCACTCTGTCCCAGCCTGTAGTGCTACACGGAATGGTTGTGACCCAAGTGCAGGCCTTGGCACTCTGCCTCATTGAACCTTTTGTCATGGGCCTTGGCCCAGCCAGCCAGCCTGTCCAGATCCCTCTGCAGACCCTTCCTACCTTCCAGCAGATCAAAACACCCTGCCCAACTCAGTGCCATTCATGAATTTAATGCGTGTGCACTTGCTTCCCTCATCCAGATCATCAGTAAAGATATTAAACAGAACTGGCCCCAGTACTGAGCCTTAGGGAATCCCACTACTTGTGACTTGCTGCCAACTGGATGTGGCATCATTCACCACCAAGTTCTGGTTGTCACCGATTGTGACAATATGGAGAATTACATTTTACTAAATGGTCAGACAAGGTCACGTTAAAGCCTACACAACTCAACAAAGACCATCTCTAGCTAATTATACTCTGCACATAAAGTTTTACATACATTTTACTGTGCTGCTTTGGCTGGGGTAGCATTAATTTTCTTCATAGTGGCTAGTGTGAAACCACAACACCCAGTTAATCCAATATTTGATTATGGGGTCCAGCTTTGTTGATGCAAAATGCTTTACTGTGTCTCCCAAAAGATTTACCTGTTATTAATACAGAACATCATGGCCCTTCAGGATTCTGTTAAATTACTCAAAGTAAATTATGCTCTACACTTTATTTATTAAATGTGTTTTTTGTCTGCTTGTGTGTCCTGAAGGCAATAAAACTTTTACAATTAAAAAGGTAATTCTGTTACAGTGTTTTCTTAATTTAAACAGTGGATATATTGACAAAAAGAGAGTGCTCAAGTATGTGTAAAAAAGGAAAAAAATAGCATTTCAAGCATGTGTATGAAAGCATTTACTAGGAAAATCTGTATAGATCAAGTAAATTTAGCTGTGATGATAGTCATAGCTTTTGGTCTACTTATATAGGTCTGATTCGTACATAAAATATTTAATTAAAATGTGCCTATATTTCAATCAAGTGTCATTTAAAAATTGCTAACTTGATGTGTTATTCTGACATATTAGATAATAAAAGAAACAGAGTATCTTTTTAAAATTAGCATCTTGCCATCAGAGATTGTGCCAATTTTTAAGACCTATAATCAAAACATTTAAAAAAAAATCCTCACATGCCATAGATAACACCTACATATATTTTCTGATGAAAGTGGAGAAGAAATGAGATGTGCATGAATGATGTATAAAGACTGTGATGGTTGGTTTCTCCCCAAAATATTTTGAAGAAATGAACGTTAGAGAATTATATGTGGTTAGATTTTGCTGCTCTCTGTCTATAGTTGTCTGATGTGACTTGTTTTCTTGGGTGACAGAAGGATTTTAGCTCTTCCGTTTGTTCTCTACTCTTCTTGGAACCCCCACATCACCTTCACGTTAGTCATGCTCAGTCCTGCTGCTTCCATCTGTTTTTCCTCTTTACAACTGTATTCTTTTCTAGTCATGGGTACTGAGTGCTATGGTTCAGTTTTAATTGCCAAGATTAGTAATTGGAAAGAAGAAGATAATAGGACAAATGAAGTATTTTCTGGATGGCAAAGAGTCTAGATTTATACATAACACTGTAAGAGCAGAGAAAAGGATTTTGTCAGCTGGAGTTGTAGTCTTGTCCCTCACAATTTTAACAGAGTAATTTTGGACCCATGCAATGAAGAGTTTGGTTTGGACTAATAGTGATGCGAGGATTGGTTCTTTTCCTATCTAAAGGAAGCTTTATACTGGATGGATCTAGCAGCTTTATCCATGATTAAATCTAAAGATAAACATTGTGCACTCAGCAGGAAGTTCTTCCAGTTTCTACTTTCCAAAATTTTCGTGATCTTGGAAAAACCAATGGCAGTTATCTATTGTATAAGCTTTGTATTTCCTTTGCTTTCCTTCTTCATGGTTCATAGTTCAATCACAACTTACTATTCAAATATAAACCCTTATCACAAAGATTGGAAAGGTTTGTCTGAAAAATCATTATATGACGATAAAAAAAGACAATAAGGAGAGGAAATTGTGGGATACATAAACAGCCTTGATAGGGGAAGTTCAGTTTCTGGAGAAGGAGTTCAAGAAACATTACATACAGGTGAAGTCACAAAGTCATTTTGGTCTGGGGTGCTGAGAAGGACAGGTGAAAAAGAGAGATATAGTAACAACTGATGTTAGGCACACGAAAAGTCAGTCAGCTGAGGGCACACATAGGTGACAAAAAATCAGCAAATTAGAAAAGGAAAGTGTTGGATGTCTTCACTGAGACCCAAGTTTAGTCAATGAGAAGAAGCAGTAGGCAGAGACCATGAGGTTTATCACATGAGTTGCTGGGGATCTGAATACCAAGCAAGGGTTTTCTGAGTGGTACAAGATTGGTTATGGAACAGTGGGAGATTAAGGGATGCTTGTGTGGAGAAAGGTGAGAGAGATTTAAAGGAAATATTTTTCTTCCCTACATATAATTAGCTTATGGAAATTATTGCCATGAAATACCAAGAAAGTAAAGAGCTTAGTGGGATTAGATATCTATACAGGTAATGAGAACACAGGCTGTTACATTAGACGGGATAAAATTAATTAAGCCTAAAGCTTCTCATATCTGGAAGCATAAAGCAAGCAGTAATGGTAGCAGCCAGAAAGAAATATCCCTAGAGATGGTTTTGGTGGACTGAATTCTGAAGTCTAGCCTGAACAGGTCCTTGATTAATGTAAATCCTAAATGCTTGGGAGATCAGATAGACAGTCTAATGATCACATCTAATCTCAGACTACTGGGGGTCATCAGAAGTGGTAATGATGATGGTCTGAAGCTGATCAATTGTTGAAGTTGATCAATTGCATTGTTAATCAATTTTTCACTTTTCTGGTTGATATAACAACTTTTCAAGTTATCTAAAAGCAATAAATGCTATTTATAGACTTGATTTCAAGAACAAAACAGAACAAAACCATCAAGAATAGGAGACTGGAAAACATTACTTTGGTCTCGCATATCCTTATAAAACTGATTTTGAAGGATGACTACAGAAAATAAACATAACTTTGATGTATTTGGGTATATTGTGACTATACTAATAACATTGGAAATACAGGGTCATTTAGTCACTTAAACAGTTCAGACAGTTTTAAGAATCTTAGGTGGTCCAATTCACTCATAATTTATTCTCCATCTATTTCTGCCATTAAACTTAATGGTTTTGCTTCTTTCATCTGACAGTACTTCAAAGCTTTCTACTAAAATTCTGCTTTGTTCTTTCAGGCTGTGAAAATATAACTCATTTACCTCCTGTAGTAATACTCTTCCTCTTGACTGCTATTTATTGTGGTCCCTAACACGTCCTTGAAAAGGCAATATACTGCTGGCCTGCTGAATGGTGCATTGGATGTTGGATGGTGCGTGTGGCTGACAGAAACATTTAGTAAATGCATTGTCTGCAGTAATAATAATAATAATAATAAAATATTTTAATTTTCCCTTGCAAAAGGTATTTGTTTTTCAAAACAATAAACATAAGCATTTTTCAATAAATACCATTAAGTTCTTTAAATGCTCTAGCCTTAGAGCTCAGAAACAGACACTTTTTTTTTCCCATTTATATTTGTCCTGTTTCATTCCATAAAAATGTCTTCTTTCATTAGTAAGAACCACGAGACTACATTGTTTATTAGAAACTGCTGTCACAAAGACAAATTCCCCAAAGATTCAAGCTCCCAAACTGGAATATAACTGATGTTTTGCCAAAGAAAAAAAGAAAAGAAGAAAGAAAAAGAAAAAAAAAGAAGAATGGAAGCTAGTACTTGGAATATCCTTACACATGAAGTTATTTGTCAAAGGCTGGTTATAGAGGTGTTCTGTCTTTGTAATCAGCCTCTTACAAATGCACACACAGCAACACTAACAGCATACATGAGATGTAACACCTAAATTTTTTTAAATTTTATAGTAGTGAAGTTGGGGAATGATTGTGATACAATCTGACAAGTTAGGAAAGTAACAGTCTGCTGGCATAATGGAGTCAACAAATGTATACATGCCAGATATATATATGCGTTTATATATTTTTCAGCTATGAATGTCCATTGCAGATTCTTTTTCTTTGGAGTACATACAAAAAGCACCTGTTCAGACCTGAACAATAGAAGTCTGTGGCCTGTATCACAATGTTTAAGTGTGGTAGTTCCCAGTGATTTCCTCTATAAACCTGCCATTCTTCATAGGGTGTGTAGTAACTGGAACTACTGCCTTCAGAAGGCATGATTTGTGAAGAGTTGCCAATGTGGTAGAGAGAAGATGATGGGATCTTACAAAAGCTCTTGCTAGATTTAGAAGTGGAAATCCTATTGAAACTTGACAGGAAGTCTAAATTTTATACAAACTATTAGTAACGGCTTTTATAACACAAGAGCTACTTTTAATAAAATTGTTTTCTAAACAGTTCTTGATATAGTGTTTCATGTTTCTGTAAGTTGAATTGACATTTCTAAAGCCTAAAAGTAATTACATTACAAACAGTACACAATTGCTGTACCTTTGTAAATGCAACAGATTTTGGCTTACACTTAAATTGTGAAACTCTCTTTTTCTAGTGTTAGATTAACATGATTCAAACTTTGAGTTTGGAATTCATTTATCTTATCAACCTTTGAACAGAAAACTGGTGGAAATTTTGAGAGGCTTCAGAGTAGGATTTTATGAATTTCAGTAACAATTATAGTAAAGAAATGATGACAGGAGATTCAGAAGTTGCTTCTTATTTGATAATTTATAGGAGATAATTGCATCAAACTTATATTGATTTACAAATACAGACTTGTATGAATCACTAAATAAAATAATAAATAATATTTCAAAATTAATATAAACACATATTTTAGCATTAAAGCTCACAACTAGCTTGATTTTCTAACTTCTTTAATAATTTTGATGTAATATGCATGTCCTTGTATTTACCTGCTAAATGCCTTCCAAATATATATATATATAAAAGAAGATTTTAATATTTCCATTAAAAAAAGACTCACTGCAACTACAATCAACAGTATATGTTTATATATGACTGTATATACTCCCTATTAATTTTTCCACTTTAAAACTGTGGTTTCGTAAGAACATCAAGATCTTAACTACATTTTGGAACAATTTTTAAGCATTATTTTAATCTAAAGATCTCTCCTCTTGCCCATTTAGTCACCTATTTATTAAGATGTTTTCATAAACATTCTAAAATCTCTCTATGGATTTTCTGTTGAAATGAGATTTTTTGTTTTTAGGAATTTTTACCCTTTAGGAAGTAGGAAAATGTAACTTTTATAGAATACACAAATGGAACTAAAGTGAAAAAAAATTTCAGGTCATCTGTTTCTTTTCCATACTCTACAAGTTTGTGTGCACAAATACTTCTATTAATTGGGTTAATCCCTTCAGTTGTGAGCATCCCATGCATGTAATGGATTACATGAGATTACATAACACCCAAATTGCCTAGAAAATTTCTTTTTAGGTATCCTGATTTCTTGTTCTGAAGTGAAAGAAAGTTCACCTGTAGGCAGAAACACCAGCCTACTGCCTTTAGGATCTGGTCCCAAGAAGAGCTAGCTAAATATAGGATGGGGAGTAATGCTCATGAACACATAAAAGCAACAATGAGAGCATTCATGAGAGTCCATCACAGCAGAAAACATCAGGAAGGTGGCTCTGTGTTTTGGTTGGTTAGAAATCAGTTTCAAATGTGGATTTTTGTATTTTAAATAGAACTTGTCTGCATTGTCTGTGTCTCAGAAGAAGTCGTCGTGCTGTTAAGATGGCTGCCTGTTTGATTATGAACTTCAAAAACTATTTGTCTTTCATGTGAATGCACTTCTCTTCATATGAATTCTCTTCATATTCTCTTATATGAGGTTATTGAGATAGGTTTTGGATTACATCTCAATATTTCTTTCCTAATGCTGAATTCAGTTTGTAGTATTTAATTTGATGATTCCACTTGAAGTTCTTTTTCACTTGACTATACCTTCTGCACCACTTGAAAGTTCAAATAAACAAAAAATTTCAAAAGCGAAGAGCAGAAATAATCATCTTCCTTTAGTAATGCTCTTTTTAGTAATGTTGCTTTACAGAAATTTCCATTTTCAGTTTATAGTACAGATTCGTGCACACTCCACTGTGAGGAAAACCATTAACAGGCAGCAGCAATCATACTTTGATGAAATTTTGGACCACTTCCTTCCTCTATGTCACTCACATCACCCAACCCATTAACACCTGCTGAATCTTCTCCCCATCAGTCATCAATCATGAGCAATCAGTCAGGTACTTGATAATTAACAGAGAGAGGGAAAACACAAGGCTAAAATTATTTCTTTGTGGTGGCTCCATGCATAAGCTCAAATAAGAACGGGAAAGGTTTAATGAGAACCTCACTGCCTGTACACCTGTAAAACAAACCTATCAAAATGGAACCCAGCAGAAGAGGTAACACAGAGACTTTTCATGTGATTGTTATGTCCTTTACTTGAATTTTAATTCAGGGATTGTGGTTGAAAGGGGGAATTGAAGCTGGTTGAAAGCTTGAAGCAGAGCATGTGAAAAAGGTGCTAGAGGACAACTTTGACGCCTGCTGGTGTGATGCACTTTTGTGGTCTTTGTAGTGTCAATATTCTTAAAGGAAAGATCCACCACTGAAAAGGCCTCAGTTAGCACTGTTCTTTACTCTCTGGAGTTGTTCTTGGTTGGATGCACGTGCTGAAAATGCAAGGCAAATATTTGTAAAGATTCCCACTCTGAGGGGCCTCAGAGGCTAAAGTGAGGGCTGCCAAAAAGATTTCTCTCAGCTTGCTGGTTTATTGAACCCACTTTGATGAAAATAGGGTCTGAGTTAAATGAATCATGGTTTGAGCTGACACAGTATTTTCACTGATAGAATGGTTTTAAGTTTAGCTCATTTGATAAGTCACAAAAACAGAGAAAATGAAACTAAAATGTACTAGAGAGGTAAAAAGCTTTTAGAAACCTGCTGCAAGGTTACTGCCTTTCTGCATTCAAACTAAATGTCCTGTTTATTTTGAGATCAGTTCCATTTTTGATATTCTGTGGTATTGCTGAGGGTAAATATGAAGATTTACTCTGTGTGCATCACTCGTGCATTACGTATGAAAAGGAGTGCAGAATTTCTCGGGGACATTCTCTAGAATGTTGATGTTAGTGCTGCTTGTTCTTCTCATTGACTGGGGTGTTTCATCAGCTCGTGTTCAGGGCAGTGTATTGCATGCAAAATAAACATCTTTGTATATAAAGAGATCACTCATGGCACCTCATTCCTCACCCTTTCCCATTCAGAAGTTTCTGTGATGCCTTTCCTATCATTTTGGCTTGCTAATGGGACTTCAGTGTAGAGTATTCATAATCCTTCTTTTGCAGCTGGTTTTTTGTTTTCATTTCTTCTGCAAGAAAAACTTCTCCAACAGGTTAAAGTAGGTTTTCAGCCAATTTTTTGTCCTTTCCTTCACTGAATAGGCCCAGTGAGACTGAATTACATGCTTCCCAGGCTCCAGAGGGTGTTACGAAAAGTAGAGAATAATTTAGAGTAATCAGAAAGTTACCAGTGTGATCTGAGTAGCAGGGTCACAAAATGTAGACAGAGAAAACATGAGAAAAAATTCCCTAGCACCACAGGCTTCTATTTCAAAATTTGAAAAACAGGCATAGAGTAACATCAGGTTGGAAGTCAGGATTCCTGAGTGTGTGGAATTCAGTGAATTGGTTAAGTATGCACTGGTGTACCTCAGTTTTATGTCAGTTTTTTTATATGAAAGCTGCATTGGATACTCTGCATTTTATAACATACAGAAGTAGAAAACTGTTTATATATGAAAAATAGTAGTTTTAAGTATCAGAAATATATAGTGAGTATATCTCTCATGCAACATTATCCAGTTGAAACTTATTTTTTATTGTTTATTTAATCTTTTATTTTAAGTTGCAAAGCAGATGCAGCACACCAGCCTTCCTTCCTCTTGCTTTCCCACTTCTTTCTCTCCTCCTGCCTCTCTCCTCCCCTTTAGCTTGCAAGCTGCAGATAAAAACAGCAGGGTAGAAGCCTGGAAAATATACTGATCTATTACCCATGCATATTTCATGAATTTGCCTAATTTCCTGCAGTTCTGACTTAATTAGGTAATTATTCCACCCTCTTATGACCAGTGAATATCCTTATCATCACTATGTCAATATTAAAAAAATCCCCCAACAAATAAACAAACAAATCAATGACATTTTCAGTGACAATGGGCCACATGAGAGCTTTTCAGTGCTGGTCATGCTGGGAGTGAAAATGAGTTATTGTTCTTTAGAGATGGGTGTAATATCCTAGGGACACTAAGTTCCTCCCTGCCCCCAACTGTTTGGTTTCAGAAGGCAAAGACCTTCCCATTCATTCTTTAGCTTTCTGATATTGTTTGTTGCTTCCCAGCCTTAAATCAAGACCATTCTTCTTTTTCAAAGACATTATCTTTCTTTCATTTTATTAATTTAGCTTTGATTTTCAAATATATTCTGAAGCCTGGTGTGCCACATATCTGATGATGATGATGATGTCCCTTTCCTGCTGATGCAACTTTTTACAAAGGATATTAAATCCACAGGTTTCATCAAAGTTATAACTGGTTGGAAAAGAAAATTCCTGTTGATCATCCCCATTCTTCAACCTCACAATGTCTTCCTGAAAGAAAAAATTTCGTTAAAAAAAAAAAAAAGGGTTAGATCTCAGTTCAGCCTTTAGTAAGAAACTGAAGGTTCTGTGATGATCATGAAAAAATCAGAAGAACCTGCACGTTATTGTAAGGAGAGAACACAGCAACTTATGCTTTATTAAATTCCAGCACAACTTAATTTGTAGAAATGGAACATATAATAAGAAAATTAGTGCTAGAGGTAAGTCATGACACAGCTTCTTTAGTTTCTTAAACCCCATGCAATAGCTTCTTAGAGGTGTGACATACTATCACAAAACCTTTGACTTGCAATGCGATAATTAATGTCAGAATTTTCTATCCACATCTTAGGGGTTTATTCTCTCAGTTTAAGTCTAATTAAGAGTTGAAAATATTTCCGGAGGACTTGAAAGAAAGCAATAAACATTGTGCACAAACTCTTACTTATTTAAAATGAACAGAACTTTAAAGAACATTTAATTGCAGAGTGTGTTGCAGTGCTTTTTCAGGTAATTGTTAACAGTCATGAATGGCCAAAGGTGCCAGAACTACTTGTGTGCTTTCAAAGGGGTAACTTTAATTAGGAACAAGCTTTTAAAGGTCAATATCTTTATTCCAGGGCCTAACTGTGTGGCACACACACGGAGTGCAATGATTTCTCTTTAAATATCAGGGGGAAAACTGAGGGGGTTATGCCTGATTCACCAAGGCAGTTTGTTAATTTCTGCACAAGTTTGCAGGAATGAGGCAGGTGGGATTTACCTCTTGCTCCTGTGTGTTTTCCCCTCAGTCTCTTCTCTCCTGTACTCCATACAGCTGCCCTGTTTACATCTAGGAAATAAAACTGGGCACTGTCATGGTTACTTTGTTGTTGGAACTGATCCACTGAGTAAATGCTGGGTTTTAGAGGTCCAAACCTTTATTTTGGTATTATGCATACTTATTTCATATGACTGCAAATTTAACAAGAATTGAGTGCAGCAGGATTTAGTTAGAAAAATGATGTCTCTTGGAGGCTTGGTGGTTGGTGTGTGGTTTTGGGGGAGATATTTTCAGTGACAGGCTAGCTGGGAGGTGAAGGGATTTGTGTTTCTGCTTTTCTACCAAATCCAGTAATGCATCACTTGTGAACGATGCAACTTGAAGGATCATACCTCACATCAGTGGTTTCAGAAATAGAAAACAAACCCCAGGCCATTATTTTACACGTTATTTTCCTCAGCCAAGGTGGTCACTTTCTCAAAGAGAAAACCCTCATGAAATTGCTCAGTTTCTCCTGAAAAAGTTCAAATGTAGGCTTTTTCTGCTTAGTACATCATTAGAGGCTGGAGCCTGTTAAAAAATGGCAGATTCTCTGCTGCTTTCCATCCATCAATGCACAAAGCCTGTTACATCCTCTCTCCAGCTTTTCTCCCATTTTCAGTTCCTTCCACAGATCTGAATGCTGCATGTTTGGCTCTCATTTGGATCTGATTTTGCTCACCCTTTAGCTCAGTGAATCTCTCAAGCAATGTTCTCATCTGAGAATGCTAATGCTCAGTTTTCCAACGGCAGTGGCTTGAGACACTGTGACAATTCTATTTAGCTGGTGGTAAATATTTCAGTAAGGAAAAAAAGTCCCTTGCCTTGCAGCTCAAGAAACTGTCACAGCAGATGCAGCTGTGTGAAATGGATTTGAAATCCTCTCTACTTTTCTTTTAAATACTTTCAATTCTGGCTTTACATTGTTCCCTGGTTGTTTAAAGCTGCTTTGGATTTCCAGCACCTCCGTTAAATATTAGGAAATCTTGGTACAAAAATAAACAATACAGTATAAATGGCTTTGGTTTCTTTTTGAAGCAAAGATAGAGCTTGAAGTAGCCAGTGGGACCTCTTAAATCCTGCCTAATTACATTTTCCCTTAAGTGAGGCTATATAGCTCTTAGGGAAGTCAGCAGAAAAGAGTCAAAGGCCTTTTTTTAATAAAAAACCCTACAAAAATGTTAATTATCTGAACATCAACATTTTTACTTGGGATAGTTTCTCAGTTTGAACTTCTCCCTGCAAAGTACAATTTGAGCAATGACTATTATGGTGCTAAATGTCAAGCTGAATCTCATTAGACTTTCAGTAATGAAGGAATCAGCTTTTTGATACAGATATTTCAGCATTGCATACGATAAATTCATTTGTATATTTAAATTGCTCCAACATGCATGAGTAATTGCAATGCTCTGACATTTCATGCTTTTCTGAGAAATAGTCCATGAAGTGCTGAAGAAGGTGAATAGCAGTTAATAGGCAGTGCAGTATACAGAGTACGTAAAAGTAAGATTAACTACAAAGAAATTATAGGGCTACTGAAAGCAAAAATATTCTGTGTTTTTGAAAAGTTTTAGTGGTAGGGAGGAAAGAAGTTGGATTTTTGGTGGTTTACCAAATGAGGTGTGAATTTTCTCAAGAATTCTTTTAAGTCTACCAGTCACTATGAAACCAATGATAGAAAAAAAATTAAATTGTTGTTTGATGTGCAGCATGAAAACTGTAGAAAAGTTGAGTCTCTGAATGTAGAGAAGATAAACAACAGCCACTGACGATGAGAAACCCTGGGTTTCAGTACATTTGTAATTTAAACATTTTGAGGTATCCTCATCAAAAGTCTTATGAAAATGTACTAGAAATATCTCAGAAAGAGGTTTGGATGATAACCAATATCAGTGGTTTGCTGACAGTTGTCAGAAATGATAGTGAGGCGTTGCCCTTTTTGAATCACCTAAGAATTGAAAATGTCTCTAGTTGTTTTCAGCTGATTTATGAAAATGGGATTTATTTTTTTTTTCAAATGAAAAATATGTTGGGGGAAAAGAGAAGAGTTCAGAAAATGGACTGGTGTGACTTTAAGATTTTAAAACGACAGTTCAAAGGTGAAATGATAATGGGAATACACAGTGCGCGATAGAGAATTGAAGTTCGCAGCTGGATGATTTTTGTTCTAGCATATGTGTTCTGTCCGTGTGTCCACTGTCAGGAATAAGATTAAAAATACAAAAAAAAGTTCTTCATAAAGCAAGAAGGCAAAATTTGTGTTTGGATTAGTGTTACCTACAACAAAAAATTGAGGCCAAATAATGAAGAAGAAGGACCATTTGTCATGGTCAGTTGTATTTGCATCCCATCTCCTCCTTGCATTGAACCATAGTTTTATAAATTTCATGTTTTAGCACCATTCTGGTAAAATTTGGACAAGAGAAAGGACGTAATGAGATTTTTTGAAATTTGCAAATGTTTCCAACTACTACAGATTGCCTCAGAAGGAGACTATAGGAAGGTCTTTGAAAATTCAGTAGATGGAGAACTGGTTGGGAAAACAAGAACATGACACCTTAGGGAAGAAGTGATACAGGAAGATAATTTTGCATTTAATTCAGAGAGAAAAGAAAGCCATTGAAGGAAAACAGTTGTCAGGGCACATGGGATTTAGTAGGAAAACTGATTTTTGTGCAGCATTTTGAGTGGATTTCCATGGTGTAAAATGGAGGAGGTGAAGGATGATGAGAAGATTGAAGTTTATTGAAAATCAGACCAACCAGGTGCTAATTTCATCTGTTCAGACACAAAAGAAAGTCTTCTCCTTGGAAAATTTGTGTAGGAAGATGAAATGAGATAAGAATATCTTAGTGTTTTGAGGACTCGGGAAAGATCTGCATTGAAGTAGTACCTGGATCTGTGGTTTGAAGTACAGATAAGATGTTAATGGTATTTATAAAGACTGAAAAGTTAATTAGGGCAGCAAGGTGGGAAACAGATGCTTAGATTTGTTCATGCTGACTCCAAAGTTATATCTGGTAACCCACAAAGAAGCATCAATATAAAGTTCACAGTGGGAGAATCCTTTTGGTATACAGGGAAAGTTTTGTGCAAATTGTAAGTCAATGAAAATCCTCTTTTGTTGTTGTTATTGCTATTGCTGATTTTTTTGTTCCCTGGAAGTAGCAAAAATCATCATCTATGGAGTTAATCACACAAGGCAGATGCTGGCACATTTTATCAGACATTCCAGTTTTGGCAATGAACTTTTCTTCCAATGAGAATATGTGAATCAGAGTGTTACTCATACTTCTTTGATACAATGCTTTGACTTTTAGCTCCTGCCATATGTTTGAGATCAGCAGCTGTCTAAAGCATTTTCAAACACAGTGAGTGATGGGAAAATACTGTATAAAATATCAAAGGGAAAATGCTGTATAAAGTATCAAACAATTGTGAAAGTTTAATGTAGAAAATACCAAAGAACAGCTGAAACTTCCCTGAAACTTTTTTTTTTTTTCCCCTGGGTAACTACAGGTTAATTTGGACATGCCTGTAACATGTTTTGCTTTGTTTTCTGGAAATTTAGGTTCACTAAGAAGTCTCGTAAGACATATTTGAATGTCAGAGTTGGACCAAATTACTTGTGAACTTGAGGTAAATATGTACGTTATGTTGACAGTTTCATCAACGGGATTATGTCAGTTTATTTTTCATAGGACTCGAGATTATTAAAAGCATAAAAACACATTAAAAACCCCCTCTAGATCTTTTTTCAGATTACAAATACTGTTATTTTGATAAATTCACTTTAGCTGAAATGTTTCCAGTGTAAGAACTGTAACCAATCTGTTGAATTATCAAGGATGATGCCCTGTGCTGTCACTGTCTTCAGGGATATGCTGTTGCTTGTGATGTTCTAGAGACAGCATGAAAGATACCGCTTTCATCTTGCACCAAATAAGTAAAAAAATTCAAATTCTGAACTGACAGTTCTAGGCTTGCAGTGTATCTGTAGCATTTCTGATTTCTCCCATATATATATATTTCAATCATTTTGGGACAAGCGCTGTGACAAAGTCAGATGTGCAAAGCTCTGAAAGAGCCAAGGTTCTTTAAGAAGAATATTGAACAACAGATGTATAGTGGTAACTAACTACTCGATAGGAGCCCTTGTAATGCTGCTGCATTTGTGTGACTGAGGTAATTCTTTAGGTGCCGGCACAAACTACCATTTCCACATTTTCTGAGGGCAAATTTAATACCTGCAATTCTTAACCTTAAAGCTGTAATTGGATTTTTGTTGATTTTCAAAGGAGAGCAAGGTGAATTTTTCTTTTTATAGAATGCCTACTTTCAAGAAATGCTAAATGCAAACAAAACAATCTGTAAGGGTTGGAGTGTTCTGAAAAGGAGCAGCAGAGTAAGCTCCTTGTCAGCATAACGAGGCACATGCTATCACCAGTGGTGGAAAAAAAAAGAGGATTGCACATCCACATCCTATCCAGCCAAACAGCACACATTTCCTTCAGCTAAATTGTACATGACACCAACCTAAATCCAGAATTCCAGTGATATGAATATGAATTTCCTCAGTGCTTGTAAACATCTTGATACAGTATTAGTGCCATGCAACTGCAAAACACTTTAAAGATGTGCTTGACAGCCTAATGTAAGTTAGACCTGAATACGTTAAACCCTAATGCAGAGCTATAGTAATTGATTTGGCTGCAATTGGACATCTGTTATTAAACATAAAATGCTGGTGACTTTTGAATACCAGCTCTGGTGTTTTCCCAGGAAAAAGAAAAAAAAAAAAAATCAATCCCATATGAATATTTTTTAGATTTTCTGAGCCACTGCCCCACAAGACCTGTTTGTGTACTATGCAATTAGTGGGGTCCCTTTCCAACATGTGTTGAATTTAATATTTTTATTTTTCTAAATGGCTTTAATTTGCTACAGCTTGCATTGATGATATTTATTTTTCAGACAGACCAGGAACACTGTGATCCCTTTAATACTGAATGTGTGTGATAATAATAGCATAGACCATGTAGTTATTTTCACTTTGCATGTTCTACTATCTTAAAATCTGTGATTTAAAAAAAAAATCAAAGTGTGTATTAATACCTTTACATTAAAAACCATGTACATTTTATTATCATTCAGCTTAAAGCTAAAGGCTGCAATCTTTTATTAAAACCTTTTATATTTTATATGACAGCCTAAGGGACATTTTTAGATGAAAAATGGGTCAAATACAGGGATTTGATCAAACCCCCATTCTTTGTTTGCTCTATCAGCTTTTTTTTGGCTCATCTTTCAGCTAGGGCAAAGGCAGACCTTTTCATTTATGGCAAGCTAATGACTGTTTCAGTTTCTGACTTCTAATGCTCTAGGATGGTACAGTATTTCAGCTGCAATACTGCAGATGCCTATTTACTTTCGGCTAAAAAATATATAAAGATAACTCTTCACTGTAAAACGTTCACTGTTGCATTTGATTTGAGAATTTTTTTAAGACTAAAGGCTTTTTTTTAGTATATACTTTTCAGGATGTAAGTCCAGAGGTACAAACTGTTGTGGTACTAGCCACATAAATGAACAAATTTCAGTTTTACGCTGGCAGAATACTTGAGCATAAAATTAACAGAGCAAGCACATGATTGAGTTGGGACAGTTTTCATGCTTCTAATCTGAAATGATTACCTTGATTTACCTTGTTGTGCTTGATTAAAACCCCTTTGAGTCCACCTACCTGTCCAGAGTACACTAACATAATATAATATGTATAAACAATGTATATATTGTTGTGAAATAACAATAGGCTGTGAAATACATTGCCATAGACATTTGTGTATTGTAAAATGTTATGCTGGTTCAATGAAAAAAAGCTTAGGGGAAGATAAATGCTTTCAGCATTGCAACATTCATTGAAACCTTTCATTTGAGTAATCTGTCTCACATGTTTGGAGGTGTTAGAGTAGTGAAGAAAATAGTTTTGGTTTTTTTTTGTTTTTTTTTTGTTTTTTTTAATATTCTCCTGTTTTTTGACTGCCATTAGTGAAGTTCCTGGGTCTGAGGAGCTTTGGGCTGACTCTCTGCAACCATTTGTACATCTGAAATGCTGCTCATATTTTCAATAGTACGAGATTTTTATATTCTGGACTTAGTGAAATGCACTTATGTAATGATATGTGCAGCAGCAACGTGTGAATAATTTGGAGTTACATTTATTTAGTTACTTTTGGTGACATTAAAGCTGTAATCCCTTCAGTCTTGAGCTTGGTTTTGCAGTTTGAGAACATAGAAGACACAAGGCAGACAGTATGCCAGTGGGCTTGTAATGAACTCATAAATATAAGGACTACATGCTTTTATTATTGCAGGCTACAGTTGGTACATTTAACAAAAAATCAGGGTTTTTTTTTTTTTTTTTTCTGTTCTTGTTGGAATCCAAGAGATTCTAAATCAAGTATAACGTTTTGGGGTAACTCAAACAATTTTGTCTTGCTGTCCAAGTATAACTGATACCTGTTCTCCACATCTGAACTGCTGATAAATTTAAAAGCGGGACAGCAAGGGAATCTGGGGGGTTTTGCTCTGAAGTGACTTAAGTCATGCAACTCTGACTGGAGAATCCTCTGAGTCTCCGAATGAATTGCTGCTTCTCATTGTTTCTTTGAAAGCTGGCCTTTATGACTGGAAGCTCTGCATGCACTTGCTCAGAATTGCAGTTCTGGAAAATTATAGCCCAGTTTTTCTACCTTGGGTCAGATGGCTGTACTCATAATGGTAGGTGCGAACTTGGGAGATCCATAAAAGCTATGGAAGTGTTTTATGAATATGATGCCACTCAATGAACTTCACAATGCCTGTGTAATCTGGCTTTTGTGTTGTTTGTTCATTGTTGGGAAGGTTTTGTATATGTAAAATTACGTTCTCCATTATGCATCTTGTTCAGGTAGACATACCTGATTTCCACATGCTTGCAAGCATTGAACCTTTTTGGGCTGCATGCTGGTTTTGATTATTTCATGTAAATTTAATTTACGAAGGAAAAGCACTCAGAAAATGCAGCAGGACCTTAATAAATGTGTGAATCATGCCTAGAATTCAAGAAAGTACAGGAAAGGTGACCTCTCAGGTGGTGAGCAGTTCCCTCTACTCACCCCTTAGGCAGGAGGTGTGAAGAGGGGCATGACAGAGCGTTTTGGCTGTGCTTATTTGATATATTGCTCTAGGGACTGTAGCCAGCTGGTACCTATTAGTGTCCTTCAGTCTCATCTAAATAACATCAGGGTACAGAAAGGTACAGAGGCTTTCTTGTGATAACTTTCCTCTTGGCCATTAATGTGCCAAGAGAAACTCTGCAGAGCTGAAACCTCAAATTTTATTTTTTAAAAAATTTTGAAAATCCAAGAAGTTTGCATAAAGATGGACAGAAAGGTGACAGGGGTTCCTCTTGCACATTTTCTGGGTTGCATTGAAAGTAGAACTTAAACTGTCACAAGTGCTTTTGCCTGCAATATTTTCACTCTGGGGTAACCAGCAAACTCAGACAAGCAGCTGAGACTTTGCATGATCTACAAGTCTCAGTCTCTGAGCTTTCTAGAGCTCATCTGTCATTCCTTTATTTATAATTATTCATTCCTGTATGTAAAAAAAAATAAAATCGTTTAGTGACTGCATGATTCTAATCCCACTGCTCCCTGTAATTTTAATACAAAATAAGTGTGGACAATTAGAGAACTTTTTATCCATCCTGTCACTTACATAATCTTGTATCTTATGGTGTAGGTTGAAAAGAGAGTGCTTTTGGCTTAGGTGGATTTCATATCACACTAATTTACAGTACCAGGAGCGTTACTCAGTATAGCCTGACACAGCCCTGCAAATTGTTTCGTACAACATCGCTTTCTTTTGGATCAGATATCTGTTTTCAGTTTGCATAGAGAATACCTCATCTAAATTTATTGCACTGGAGACGAGTGAGCCAGACATTATCATGACTATACTGGGTGCATGCCTCTGCCTACTGGTTTAGAGGGAACATAAATTAATTTGCAATTATTAATCTTATTTTGGGAGGCTAAATAGAATTTCATTCTACTGAGTATTGCAAACAGTTTGCTGCATCAGGTTTGATGGATAGATCATACAGTATGTTGCATATAGCACACAACAAAACAATTGCTTGTCGTTGCTCTTGGATTTGAGTAGCTCATTGTCAAGTAAGAAAGAAAAGCTTAAAGAGAAAAAGAAAAATTATATGTCCTTTATGATAATACCAGACACCTCAGCTAAGAGCTTTGCTTTTGCCAAATTCTGACAAGGTCTTTCTGCATCATGGCTCTCTTTTTGTCATCCACTAGCTTAAGTTGGGCTGTCCCAGCCTGTATGCTGAGTCTAACTTCTTACCAGCCAGCTTTTGTACAATGTAGTCTCTCTTTAGAATACAAACATTTATTTTTTTGTATCTTCCTGGCATGTCTATTTCCTCTGTTAAACTGTCTTCTCAGTTCTTCCCTCATTCTTTATCATACAACTGAGGAATGAGCAGCATTTCTTATCTCTTCACCCTTTCTCTCTTTGGTGCAGCAATCCAAAACCTACTGGTTACAGACGCCTCTTAATATGTTTCATTAACAAGTGTCTCTGAAATGTCTTTCACTGTTAGGAAAACTCTGTTTTAACAATGCTCTTCCCAGGAGGTCTATTAATGCAAGAGTAATCCAGTAGACATAACAGCCAAAATAATACTCCGCCTTTGGAACAATTTAATTTTCCAGGCAACCTATAGATTTATTCTGTAGCTGTATTCTTTAACTTTTTATTAAATGCTGATTATTTTAAGACTATGTCAGACAATATAATATGCTTAACATCAAGTGTTTGTGCAACATGGAGTGGTTAGAAGGGACCAAAATGCTCCAGAGGTGAAAGTCAGCCACCCAAAACTCACAAAATTAGAAGTGTCTTTTTACAGGGTTGGTGCCTAAATTGGTTTTATATAACAAAATTTGTATAAAATATTTTCCATCCAAATTCATACAGGCAACATACTTACACATGCATTGATTGAGGGATGCATAAATAAACTTGGGCATATTATGAGCATTGTACATGTGGGGTTGTGTTCAGGGGATTTTTAGCTTAATTTTTTTTCTCCCCTACAGTATTAAAGGATTATTTTCCCTCTTCTATGCCTTCCTTATCTTTTAGTTGGTAGTATAACATTAGGCAGATAGATTGTCTGTCAGTGATTTTAGACACTTTGAGAGTATTTTTTTTTCTCTTTCACATCCTAGATTTATATATTCAGCTTTGATCCCCATTACATACTTATACATTTGCCTAAGGAATGTTTGAGATTTTTTCTAGTCTGCCCCTGTTTTAGGATCTTGCAGTTTGCGTTTATAAGAAGATAGCAGAAGAAACTTAATTCAGCATTGAAAACCTCATGTACTGAAATTTCGGCTACTTTAAGGTTGCATTTATCATTAAAACAGAACATTGAGTAAAAAGGTGTGGTGTAAATGTTTACTGACATCCCTTTTAGATAGATGTATCAAAGATTGATAATCAGCAAAGACATGGGACTCTGTAGGTCATCCAAGCGAGTGCCTTTGTAACAGTATAGTCATGCTTTTAGCGTGTGCCACAAATATTATTAGAGAAAAGAACCTTATTAACCATGGATTTAGAGATTGTTGTTGCTATTTTGCTATCTAGGCACTTGCACAGAGACAGGTCTCCTTAGTAACGTGAATCTATTCGTTCTGGTTTCAGAGGGTAAAAACAATTTAAATTTACTGAATTCAAGAGAACCTTTGAAATACTAACAAAACTTTTCTACAGAGAAGAATATAACAATAAGATTTAGTATTTGGGGCCACCTGTTCTTGAATATCAATTAAGAAAGCATGGCTTATAAAGCATGAGCTCTGGCATGGTTCTGACTGTGTGCTGTATAAGATAGGTTATCACTTGGGGTTAGCATTTGAGGGAAGCTGGGGTTCCCCAGTCACAGTTCCATGAGGATGCCTTGGACACTGGGCTTGGGCAGGTCCACAGAAGGTGCAGAAAGTCTGATTTTCCTTAATCTTGGGACGTTTCTCACTCTAGTTCTTTACCAAAAAGATGAATTTCTTATATTTCAAGATGTAGTGACTAAAACCTAATGGATTATATCTTATACACACAGAAGAATAATCTGGTGTAGTTTTCAGTCTGGAATTTGAGTTCTGGGATAAAGAGGGTTGTCTTGCCTCTCAGAAACATTTTCAAGTGCCTCCCTTCTGAAGTTGTTCATCTAACTTTCTGAGATTGATGCAGTTGTTTCACTGAGCAGCGTTTTGCATCTTCCTGTGAAGCACTGGCTACCAACCAGCACTAAATATATGATAATGGTCCGGCAGAATCAATGCTGTCCTGCTGTACTTGGCACCATGGAGTGACCAGTACATGGCAAAGATTAATTTTCTTAAGTGTCTCCCAATTGTGTGTGTACTCAGGACTGATGCACTATTGAGGTAGGAAAGTATCATTGCAGGATTTTGAAGCTGTAAAAGTAAGGCTACGGAGAAAAACTTCTGTGAGTCACTGAAGTATTCATGAAGAACCACATGGGAACTCTTCCTTGGTGAACACTGCTTTGGAGGTGCATAAATGGAGATAAATAATACCTAAAATGTTGATTGGTTGCTCCATATGGGAAAACAATGACATGGCTGCTGAGTTATTTGAAAGCAGGATCAGACTCTGAAACTTACTGAAATAATTCTGTGATCCAGTGAAAAAGCTATGGATAAAACTGAAGAACCCTATTCTGATCTCCAAAGTGTGAGTACAACAGTTGGTTCTGGATTTCGTGCTTGACCCTGCATTTTCTCTACTTCTTCAATGCAGGAAATAATGCAGAAATCTCACTTGGGAAGACATATTCCATTGGATAGTTTTCTTGTGAAAAGTTGATCTGACCATTGTCTTGCTGTCTGTTATTGGTTCGCTTGCTGCTTTCCAGATATTCTTGGCAATAGAAGATAACACATTGTAGCATAAAGCAGAAGCCTGAGTTGGGTCAGGAGCAGCTTTAAAACTCTGAGAATGTGAAGCTGCCAACCTCTTCTTTCTTGCCTTTGCACATAATACCTCTCCATCTACAGAAACTATTAAACTTGTTCCCCAAGTGTCCAAGCTTTAGTTTGTTATTGTAAAATTTATATGCATTTAAGTTATCTAAGGTGCATTTTAGGACTGAAAGCTTTTTTGTTACCTACATGTTCCAAAGGTTACAAATCTCTATTATTCTATCCAAGAAGTTCCAATTTAAATTGCTCTACACCCACTGTAAAGCTTTCCTGAGTTATTTCTAATAAAGGTCAGGTTTATGAGATGATATGCTATTATTGGATGGTTTCTAGCTGTTTTGTGTGCTTTATACATTTGACAGCTGAAGAAGCAGCAATTCATTTACACAGAAAATGCTTCCCCATAAGCAAACCAGAACATGCCCGCAGTCATAGAGAGAAATGTGTTGGTGGATGGATAATGTTTCACTGCTTTTGAAATGTGTATGTTCCCAAGCACTGGTTTTGAAGTCAAACAAGAAGCATTTTATGGTTAGTAGGGGACTTGCATTTATTTCTTAATAACTGTCCTGCTTTCTGCATACAGTACTCAGGGTCAACTTCAGCATCAAATAGGACAACTGACAGAGAGGTGATGTCTTTGTTCAAACACTGTAGTGGCAATCTTCTTGAACAGAAGGAAAGTATGTGCCCCTGGCATGCTGAACACCATTTTCCTTGACAAGGTGCACCCTTTATTCATTGGGACTACACCAGGACAAGGTAAATTACATTCCAGCAGGATTGAAATGTCTGTGGGAGCTTCATGCTACTGAGACATGGGAGCCTGGACTAGCTCCTTTAAAGTTGGGGTAGCTACTCTCTGTAGGTTGTTCTGCATTCTTTGGTGTAAGTATTTGCTAGGAGTGCAGATGTATTTATTTTCTAAGGTTTTTCTTGGCCCTTTACAAGCAGCTTACCAAAGAGCTTCAATTTAATTTTGTGCTCTTCAGATGAAAGCAAATGAAAAATCTTATAGGTTTCATTATAGTTAAAGTTTTTGACTGCTGGTTTTTTTTGTTGTTGTTGTTGTTTTTTTTTGGTTTTTTTTTTTTGTTATTGACATTTTGGTACTTATAAACAAATGTACAGTGGAAGGCTGAAGCAAGTGGAAGTATGGTGTGACTCATGCAGTAGCTTCCTGCATTAGCCATTAGAATATCCGTATTCACAGTAACATGGAAAGGTCAACTGAATCAATCGTGCCTTTATACATAGATTTCAAATGTATATCCTCAGATATGCTGCTTAGTGACATTTTAGTAACAACCTGAATTTTTTCTTGACCACAGCACAGAAGTAAAAGCAAATATTTACGAGATGCTGGAAGTAGAAGCTATATGAGACTACAAGTGAGACCCAGACAGCTCTTATCTCCTTCATGTACTAAAGACTACTTTTCATTCTTCGTTCTGTATTGATGCTGTTTGGCAAGGTGCTGCTTCCTTGTATACTCTGATGTTTCTGGCTTATTGCATTCCCTGGGAGTGAAACACGGACTTTGCAGGAACAAGTCTAGAATCAGAATGCACCCAAAGGCTTCCTAATCATCAGGTTTCCTATAACCCAGACTTTTCTTCCAAAGAATCTAAATAATAGTTTTAAAAGTTTGCAATACGCTGTTATGAGCTTTTGGTGTACTCCTGAGGGATGAAGCAAGACTTGGGAAGAGGTAAATTTGTCAAGGAAAACCTGTGAAAAAACTCTGCAATGATTTAAGGGGAAGTGTATATATACAAGTGAGTTCAAAGATAGAAATTTCAGAAGGACTGTAAATAAAAGAAGGATTTAATAACCTTTATACAAAATTGTTTTGATAGCTATCTTTCTCCTTGTCGCTGCTTGCAGCAATGTTTCCTCTTGGACTGAAATTCATCTCAGTACCAAAATCCAGGGCAGGTCTTTCCACATCACTTGGGATTTGTGCAGATAATCTGTAGAGATTCTGTGACTTGTGTGGTTTGCACTGTTACTGATTGGAGGCCCCAAGGCAAGTGTCTATGAACTGATCTTGCACGTAGTAAGTCCCATAGTTGGGACAGGCTAGGTCAAGGCTCAGCAGTGCTTAAATGCTTACTACATTTAAGTAGTCTGGAGGCTTCAGTATGCCTTTGAAAGTGTTAGTAAAGAATTAAGTTATATATCAAAATGACCTACAAGAGAAGGAGAAGAATATATTCTCAGTAGCCCTTTTTTTCTTTTTCTTGTGGGAAGCAGATGCCATCTGACTCCTTAATGAAGTCAACTTCAGTACGCAGGGAAAAAAGAACTTAAAACATACAAATCAAGTTGAATTATTGCAATTATTTAAAATAATATAACAAAATTTCAAGTGCATATATTTTTCATATATATCTTTAAAAAGCAACATAACCAAAGGGAAAGTATTTCCTGTGTATCAAAGGATGTTTAAAAGTAATTCCGTCAATCAGTAGACTTTGTGTAAATATAGATGTATGCATTTTGCACCCCAGAGACACACATTAAGAAAAATAGAAAATCGTGTTTTCAAATGTCAGAATGTGGGAAATCTATGGAAATTTTATTCAGGTCCTCAATAAATCTGTAGTGGGAAAGGTTTTAAATAGCATTTGACATAATCTCCCCCCTCCATAGGACCCCTGCCCTTTACACAGTGTGTGCATACATGTAGTTTATATATGCACTTATACACAACTGGACAGTGGTCACCATGGGGATAATCGCTCAACATTTGCTTGCACTGAATTATAAGGTACATATCTCCAAGCCGTATTTACTTTGCCATCCAAACCCTGCAGAGTACAAAAAGACTGATTTCCTTGTGTGCCCCTTTGTTTTATGCTTTAGATGTAGCATTGAACTACTTCACAAAACCTAAGGAATTTATCTTCATAGCAATCTCAAGATTTTCCTTGTTTCTTATTTCTTATCCCCTTTCAGTGTAGAATTTAAAGCCAAAAATTTTCACCTATTTTGGGTGTCAAACCTGATCCAGTTTGCTATTAGTTTTCAGTATTAATACAGTACTTCCTGAATTGAAAGCTCAGTTCCTGTTGATTTGAATATTCATCACATCAGTTTTATAAACCTTTGAGCTGTAAATAACTGGAATCCAAGGAATTTTTTTACCATATGCTTCTTATACCAGATCTGAAACATCAGTTATGGGTCAGTATTAGGGTCACCAGATAGAAAGTCCACCTGATTTGATATCACCATTCTTCTTTTTCAAAGGACAAAGTCGACACGTTCACAGAGCTTGACCTTTTTCTAGTGAAAGATTGTGGGTCATTTTGTCAGGAAGGCACAGAGCAGGGAAAAGAAAGGGGAAAGGAACACATGGCATGCACATGTTGTGTAAGTGTTTGTGGCTGAAGGATCTGAGCTGTGTTGCACAGTACACATTTATTTTATTTCCTACCTTTTGGAGTGCTTTACTTTCCAGTTTTAACTTTACTTTGCAGTACTTTACAGTTTTAACCTTTAACACAATGATTTGGTGTGAAGTTTTTTACTTTTTTGAGTGAGGAGTAAAAATTGAAAAACTCCATTATGTGAAACTGCACTGGTCTCCACATGAGACTTTGAATTATATAGCACTGCTTGATCTAACTCAGCGAGTTGATAAGCTGTTGTGTTTTTCAAGTAGACTATCTACTACAGAGAGAGGTCGTAGGATTTCAAACTGTGCTACTTACTGACAGCAAAACAGTATTGAGACTCATGAAGGTGGGGTGTAGACATGGTAGGCTTTTGTCATGCGCCTGTGTTCTTCACCAGGACTTTGCTGAGCTTCAGACTGTTCTTCTCTGCCCAGAAGAAACAGTGATTGGCCATGGTTATTGCCCACAAGCGCTCAATGAGAAGTCAATCTTCTCATCTCTATTTGAATAGTCTTGGTTTTGGTGTTGTCCTGCTAGTTATTTACTTGCTCACACAGCCTAGGGAAATAAAAGAATCAATACTTTAGAGTCTCCTTTCACCTGTGGCTAAAGCATTTATGAGTAGTTCTTGCTCTTTTCTCAGGTCCCGTGTTCTGTTTAGCATCATCAGTCCTTCCTTTTGGTACTGATTAGTGCATTTGTACTTCAGAAACAGTGTGCTCCATTTACCTTTCTGCAAGGTTCTCCCTCTTGGCTGTCTGACGTTAAAATACAAGATTTATGGATTAAAAGGAGAACGTCTACTGTTACTTCTACTTCTCTCATGTTGTTACTTCCTTGACACACCAAGTTAGAAGCTACTATAAAAAGCAGGGGATAAATTCCATCATGTGCCTGTTTAATGCTGCGTTATGTACCTTAATCAAATATTGGAAAGCATTTCTGCTAGTGCTGGTGTTTAACTGCATTTAGGGAGAATTTAAGTGAGCATTATCTTCTCTCTATTTCACGGTCCAAGCTCAACTCTGTGCTTCATGCATTAGCCAGAATGATTTTTCTTTTAAACAAATATATTTGGCTATTATTTTAAAGATGCTCAGTGGAGTGAACAAAATGAAAAACAAATTAAGATGTATGGAAACGCATGAAGCTGAATGAGATTCATTTGCCAATATCAACACATATTCAGAGTATTTTGGTCTCCTTTGAATATTGCCTCGTGTGAGTAATTACCTTAACTCAGCCCTTTCAGTGAGTTAACTGCCAAGGCAAAATCAACAAGGAATGTCTTGTGCGTTCAAGATGGAACTACAGACCTTGTTATTTTTACTATTATTGTTGAAACGAAATTTTCCTCCCAGCAAGTGGAAAAACCACAGAAGTAGAAAGCAATAGTGTTTCATGGACTGGTTTGCAGAGCAGTGCTCATGATACATTTCCAATAAAGTGAAGTAATAATTTATTTTTAAGTGGTTTGAACTTACCAACGTTCTGCAACCTATCTGTATTTCATGTCCTGCCATTTCTAAGAAAGAGACCTGAACATCATTCGCCTCACTCTGTTCCAACAAAAAACCTGGTTCCAGTTTATTAGAACAGAATGATTATAGCCTTTAATTTCTCTATGGAGATACTATTGTTAATTAAATCAAAGTCCTTTCCATATGCAGCTAACAGTCCTCACCCTGCATCCATTCTCCAAACAGTGTATGACATTGATGGACTAACTCAAAGTGTGAACATTAGAGAAGTACTGTGGAGAGCTGAAGTGGTCTTTACCAATCCACCTTTAAAAATTGCAATAAATACTTCAAAATAAGGATACCTGTTAGTGAGACTGGATGGAAATTCAAGTTAATTATTCTAAGTAACGTTGCTTTTGGCTACACCATCGCTTTTGTTTTCTTGTCAGTTATGTTATACTGTCTTACAGACAGATTAAAACCAGAATGCAACTAATGCAAAACCCACCATTTCCATAGCTAGCAGTGAAGCGGATTCTTTCTGTAATTTGACATTTTCTTGCAGTTCTTGTTTTTTAAGGTAACAAATATTTTTATACAACATGGACAGTATTTAAATGCATATGGTAATTGCTATTAGACAGCGCTAACTCCTAAAGCGAAACATCAGAACTTAAAAAATACACCTAAACAGCTCTAATAAGCTGAATTACTTCCCCCAAATGTTAAAACTGTGGTTGGGGATTGTTCTGTTGGTTGACATTTCTAAATTATTATGCTGGAAACTGGATAATCAAGGAACTGCAAAGGAAGTGTCAAGAAACATTATGAAATATTTTTTTAGTGGTGAAATAACTTTGACTTGGATCCTTATTGTTTGATTTATAATTTTGTTACTTGATTTGTCATGTTTGAATACCTTTCACACAATCTGCAAATTCAAGACTGAAGTTTTAGGAGATGTTTTCAAAATTTTTTCACCTTTAAGAACATCCATCTTAAATACTTTTTAGTCAGTGCTGTTCTGAGGCTGAACTGTTCATTTTATATCAGTGAAATGTAGACATGATCTGAATTTTTGAGATTTATCTTCTTAGTATTTACTTTACAATATTTATTTTGGACTTCTATGTATTCTAGTAGTTCATGTGTCTTCAGATTTTTATTCTTATTCAAGAGGCTTCTGCTTGATTTTGCTAGAGTAGAATTGAAGTGAAAATATCCTTTTTTTTTTTTTTGTAAGAGCTACATTTAAGTGTGACTATTTAAGTTACACTGGAAATAATTAAATTGCTTCAGACCACATGGCATAACTTTCTTGGAATTGAAAAGTGCTCTCTTATTAACTGCTGCAAGTGCCAAAGAATAAAAGAATGGGAAGAAACCTTTTTAATAGAACATCAATATTGAATGTAAAAACAGATCCTTGGTCAATGTTTTTCTAGAGCCTCAAAAAAGCATTTTTAATGTTAACACTCTCTTTCTCTCATCTATCCTCCACTTGTTAAAGGTCACTAAAATGATAATGGAAAAGATGTCTGTGGATGGGATGAGGAAATATTTAAATCCCTTTTCTCGGAAGATTAGAGCGATGCACAATATTTTAAACCTACTAATCTCAGTGATGAGTGCATATGGAAGCCTTGCACGTCTAATACTTTTTAATTAATATGCAGTTATCTTTGCACTTGGGAGGATGGTCTAGAGCCAGGTACTTGGCTTGAATACAAAAAATCCAGGGTCAGTTCTCAGTTAAGGCATAGCTATCCTTTGTGATATGGGGTTGGTCATCTCCATTTGCCTCTGTCCTTGCTCTCCATCTCTAATGTAAAAATTTTATTTCCCTCCCAGAGCTTCATAAGTTTAAAGAAATGCTCATAGGTTTAACAGATTTGGATAGTGTGATGGAATATCTAGTATCTGCCTCCACAGACAGATATTAGATTCAGGTGATTTGAGGAAGAATCCACCAGGTAACATTAGCCACACCACTTAAAGGAGGTACTGATGCATCTAGTAATTATGCAATAAAATAATGACTTCAAGTACAATAGGGGCAAGTCAGAACAATCTATGTGAAACCAAATTTTCTTTGTCAGTACAGCTGTGTGCGACCTAATTAAGTGAACACTGCCTGGTAACGTCAGTACCAGATTTAAATGCACAACTAGCCTTTTTTTGATCTGTCTGGTGAATAGACAGAATTAGGCCAGATTCAGGTAAGAAATATTTTTTACTGTAGGTTTTTCTATAATGTTTCTAAGTGCCAGGAAAAACAAGAATGATTTTGCTTTATTTATTCTTTAGTCATGAGTACCAACCATAAATGTATTTGGGAATATGAAATAGGCACTGCTGGCAGCCACTAAGCTCCTGCTCTGCAGTTGCCAAGCCCTGCAGTTTCTGCCTGTGGGCATGCTCTTAAAGTCAGAAGTGGTGATAATGTTTAATTGCTAATGACCTATCTAGAGTCCACTCTTTCCACAAGCCTCCAACCTAAAAATTTGACCAAATGCGCCTCCTTCTTATTTCAAAGTAGGTTTTTGTCACTGTTGACTTGAACAGAAGATCCTACACGGGAGTATTTTGAGATTTGCACCCCATTTATGTATGTATCTGCTCATCCCCTAATGTAGGTGATACTAGTGGCTGAACCACTTATGATATGCAAAATGATGCAGTGCTGGTTGCCAAGTCTCTGTCTCCAGACGTACAGAAGTTATGTAATGATATCTTTGTAGAACTTGGAGTCCCTAACCTAAGCCTCATTCCTACAGGTTAAAGAGAATTAAAAAGTAGGACAACTGGTGTAGTTTCACCGCAGTTCTTATAAAAATTTAGATTTTAGTCTGGTTGTACAAAAATGTTTAGTATGTGATGAAAGATGCATAATGATCTCTTTAGTAAAATATATCCATATTGGTAATCATTTTAATTTCAAGAGAATGTGATAAAAAATTGGGTTGGGATGTTTAAAAAAATAACAAACCACATGCAAGCTAGTAACTGACCCTTCATCTAAGGATTCTTATTGTAAACACACAGCCATAGACTTGCTTTCAATCTCTTAAGGTGTTTGCAGGTGCTGTGATTTTTCTCTTGCTGTCTTGTTCCTGAGAAATTGGCTGTGGAGGATGTACTGGATAATCCAAGTTTGAAATAGAACTTTATTTTGCCCCTTTCAATCAGCCATCTCTGCAGTGACGTATGACTTGGCATCAGTTTATCAGTTATTTTCCTTTGACCTCTGGAAGATGCTGTTCTGTGGACAAAAGAGCAACATGTTTGGTGGTCATGCCTTCTGTGAATTCCTTGTGCTGGAGTTCTGACTCTGCAGGCTCTGGAACAAATGAATTCCACAGTGATTTTCTCGGGAGTGTGAACAATAAAAAACCCAAAATCCTGAAGCTGCAAATCACACTAGGTATCCTTTAGAGGCAGAGTTTGCAACCTGGATGGTAATTTGTCTGACATTTCAGTTTTGGAGAGTGACCTTTGTGAACTGTTTCTGCCTGAAAATGGAGTGCAAAAACTGCAGCATTCCTTTAAAAGTGACTGTCAGACAAATTACAATCCACCTGGCAAACCACTAGGAAACCTTTGGTGTGCTTGCGTGCCCAGCTGGCATTCAGAAAACCTACTTTGTACACAGTGCAATTCTGCTCTTCAGTGAAAAGTTTTGCTATTTGGAGTGTTTTCTGCAGGACTCTTAATAGGCTACTGGATGTTGAACTAGATAGGGTTACAAAGTGATAATAATTCTATCTCTTTATCTGGACTACAGATTATGCTTTTCCCCTCGGCACTAGAGGTTCTGGAACATTCAAAAACTCTGATAACGTTTTGGACTAATGAACACCTCCCTAGAAGTGTGACCTTCTCAATTTGTGCCATACACCTCTATACTCTAGTAGAGTTCTTGGGCTTATTTCTTTGGATTTTTGCTTTTCTCACATGTTTTTCTCTTCAGCAATACTTGGCCAAATGAGTTTGAGATTTTGTTGGTTTTGTTTTGTATGGGTTTGTTTGTTGTTTCTTTTCGTTGTTGACAGTTGGTTTGTTAGTAGTTTATTTTTGTTGGTTCTATTTTTGCTTTTTTGGGGTTTTTTTTTGGCTATTTTTTTGGTTTTGTGAATCAGCATTGTTTTTTATATTTAATGCACTGGCTCTTTTAAGACAAGTTAACAGTGTATTTGGTCTGTTATGTTCCCAAATACAAACCTCTTTTCAAGTTTCCAGTAGTTTAAAAAGTGGAAATCGACTGAATTAGATATGTAAGTCTACAGTGAGATGAGTTAAACCCCATTTCTCCTGTCATTACTAAGGCTCCACAGCCCCTCAGGCACCCATTCGAACTGTTAGAGCATCCAGCACATAGCAATTAGTGTTTTTCTGGATATGTTAAACAATAACTACTGATGCTCTTATGAAGGGTTAAAAGAAGATTTGATTGTAAATAGCCTGCAAATGATCTATCAAGAGCTGATTCTTCAGTGAACTGTTTTCATATACATGGAATCTTCTTTATTATTAACAAGGTATCATCTGGGCATAGAGTCATATGGCTGGCTATAATGCCTTGAATAGAAAATTAAGTTTTTTAAGGTGCAGCACGTAAGCCCTTGCCTAGTTTTAAACACTTGAGTAGGTACTTTTATGCCACAGCCATCTTACAGGTTCTTTAAGAATTTTTAATGAATCAAGCCTGCATTCATTTACATCAGAGTTTTCCAGTTTGGCTGTGAGCAACACATGGGCCAAGCAAAATATGGAAACCTGTGCTTAACAAGAAAATAAAAATGTTCAGCATGAAATTGTTAAACAATCAAAAAGATAAAACAGGTAATTACTGATACTTTTATAGCTATTGTATGTAAAGGGGATTAGGTAATGAATAAAAGATAAAGGCTTCCAGTTAAAAAAAAAAGAAAAAAACCCCAAAGGTTTACATTAAATTGAAAACTTAATACCATATGAAAGTTATCCATTCACATACCATTTACAAACCATGCTTGAAGCATGATTGTCTAAAAGACTTAAAAATACATGATTGCACTGAAGAAACAGCATTTATAATTTAAATTAACATAATCAGTGCTTGTACCTGTAAGTAGTCAATTTTGCTTTTAAGTAATTTTAATTATTAAATAGAATTAATCTTACATTGCAAGGAGGTTTCTGTAAAAACAATAGAGACAAATAAGATTATATATGGTATATTAGAGCTAAGAAAGATTAAGTGCCTTTTATTGATTAAACTTCTTTATATCTAACAGTCTTAAAAAAATAGTTAAATCTTCTCCTTGTGAATGACCATCTTTATCTTTAGCATTCTGATTTGCAGTCCCTCTTCATAGATTTACCCTGGATATGTTAGCTCTAATATCACCATGATTTGAATCAATAATAAAATGAAATGAACAAACACAGTAGTGAGGATTTTAAATGAGAAAGAAATAAGACTTCACAGCAGATAGGGCAATAGGAGTTCCACTGCAATCAATAGGCATTCTCACACCGAGTAACTCTGCTGGAACAGGATTCCAAACAACCCTATAATAATTTAATGAGCTCCTGCAAACTGCTATTCTGAAACACTGAAGGCATTTTTCCAATATAAATATAGAACACACAGGTTTTGTATTCCATAGCTTACTCAAGAAGATATTTAAAGTATATCGCAGGGATTTTCAGGTTTTGGTTTATGAATCACTGTAATTGCTGGATTTTTCAGAAGCAACCTGTTAACCTAACATCTTTTTCTTACTCTAATCTGTAGAATAGTTGGAATAGTGTATGTAAATATCTATGAAGTGTCAGAAAAGAACCAATATACTTGGCTTCTGCAATACACATGTAGTGAATAGAGTGGGTCATAGATACTCACTGTATATAAACACTTTGGGATTTAATAACTTTTTCTATCTGTGAATTATCCATGACCTGCTAATGATTTTTTTATGTGACTGTGTGTGTTTTATGTAGTTCCTCAAATAATCTTACAACCACATTAGGCTTGTGGAATTTTGTAAGTGCTCCTCTGAGTATAATTTTCAGAATGAGTCATTCATATTGGTTACCCAAGTCACAAGAAAGTGTATCCATCCTGCTATTTTTTGACCTAATGTCTGCAAACAAGACAACTGGAGTAATTAGATCTTTGTAAACAGGGTACTAGTTAAGAAAAGCAAGTGTTGTGAATCTTAAAGCCTTTACAGTCTGGTCTTTGTACTCCTTTGTATTGAAAGAACATCATACATAGCAGAACTCTACCTGCAGTAGAAATATAAGCTCTTTTCTGAGCAAGAAGGCATAAGCTAGATTTATGAGCAACATTGTTACCACCTAGTCCCTGTAAGCAAGGGCTGCTTTGGAATCCTTCTCTGAGCATGATAAAGCTGCTTGTGAGGCAAAATGGTCAGTGAGATTTTACAGAGTTCTTATTTCATATTTTGTATTGCCCTTTCCCAAATCTCTTTAATAAGCCTTCTCTTGCCTAAATGTAGAATTCAAACATATAAAAGAGCTTCAAAAGACCTGAGTTGTTGCTCTAAGTGAGTGTACATGTAGTCATATTTCAAAATAATTTCTTCATATCTATAAAAGTTTTTTACTTAGTTTCTTAAGGAAAGGATGATTTAAGACCTCTCTGTCTCTGTTCATCTCTTCCTCCAACAACTTTTGAACCTAACTAGCCAATTTAAATCAGATCAGAAAGAACTGGTAAATGGAATGCAAAGAGAAAAAAAAAAATCATCTCCAGTGAAAGAAAGCCTGGTAAGACTGGCATGTTACACACCCTTTGTGGCAGCAGCTGTGGTGTTTTATGTGATGAATGTAAGAGTCAGAATTCATTGTGGTGTACTGAGAAGGCTGTGAGGGCACTGGGTTGTATCAGCCTAGGCTTCATTAGTTTCATCATTGATGAAGGTTTTGTTTCATTCTTAAATGAAAGTCAATATTCTCCTGTGTCCATTTGAGTAGAGGAACGAAGAAAAATCTTGTTTGATTGCACACTTCATGATAGAAACTAATTCCTACTAATATCACCACTCTCACGGTTGTAATTTCAAATAACGTGGGTGAAGTAAGTATGTTGGCTAATGGAATATGACTCCAGAGGCCAAGGGAAGCACAGGACACCTAAGAGATAGTGCTCAGATGTATGAGTATGTCCTCCCTGCTGATGTTTATCCTTTACTGCACTTCTCACATGATGCTTTAATATGGGATATTTCCAAGGGACACCGTGAACCCTCTTGTACGACTAGCAGAGTGTTAATGAGGTTAGGAAAATGACTTTTCAATTCTATTCAGGAAAGGAAAAGAAAGATGGAAACCAACCTGTGCATTTATCACACAATATAAACTGTCACTGTAAGCAGAATTTTTGAAGTAATCCATTTAGGATTGGATAACCATCATTTGAAATATATGAGCAAAGAAAGAGAGCAGTGGAGAGTGAGGGCCATGGGCTGAAATTCAGTTTCTGTTATTGGGTAATGCCATCACTTTTGGCTTCTTTCCCCATACATTTATATTTGAATTCTGCAAGCTTAATTTTGCCTGAAAGTGTCAAAGTGTCAGTCCAATCTTCACTTTTTGGAAGGGTGGGTTATTCCTAAAGGCCGACACATTTCTGCAGCATTGTTTTGTTTTTTTTTTTTTTACAAGTAGAAGGGTAAAAATAAAGTTCTGTACAATATGCTACATACAGATATTCTCCAAAAACAGCAGCTAGTGCATTTTCTGCATAGAAGAATACATTACATAAGGAAAAGTTATGGAAAATTGAGACAACTATTTAAAAAACTTTTAATGGTTTATAATGGCTTTTAATTGTAGGATATATAAGGGATCTAGAGAAATGTTAACTACTCAGAAATATCTTAGGGAAAAGAAAATAATACCAGGGTTGTAGCAGTTTTATTTTTAAAAGATTTTCAGTGCCAAAGTCCATTATAGAAAACATATTAAAAATCATTATTGTTGGTTTGCATTTAAACCTATGACACATTTTCAAATCATTCTCTGAGGCAGGCATTAGGACAAAGGTTGTTAGATGCTTGTATCAACACTTTATTAAATAGGTGTACTAACATGGAACAATTACTTTATTTGTGAGTTTGACTTTTGAAACGTAATGAAGTAGCTTTACTATGGTAAGAGTGCATGATGTTTGCTTACCTGCATATTAAACAAAGGTAAGCAGACAGGGTTTTTTCCATTAAAATAAGAAAGTTAAAGAAGATAAAGGTGTGATGGGTTCTTTTCTCATTTCACTGGAAGATAAGCTATAAATCGACTTTCCTTGAGGTATGTCAAATCGTAGAAAAAGTCCATTTATATGATACCAGGACAATTATTCCTGAATATCATCATCTAGAGGAGATCAAAGATTACATGCAAGATGATCTTTATCTAAAGGTTGGGAAGCCACATGCTTTTCTAAGTGTTTATGGAATTTGAAGTTTTATAATTTACTTAGACCTCTTGCTCCAAGGGAAACAGGAATATACATAAACAATCTTGGTTTCTTCTCCCAGGAAGAAAAACTGACAGGATGGGAGCAAATGGCTCCAAGTTGCACCAGGGGAGGTTGAGATTGGATATTAGGAAAAATTTCTTAATTGAAAGAGTGATTAGGCATTGTAACCAGCTGTCCAGGGAAGCTATAGAGTCACTATCCCTGAATGTGCTCAAAAATTGTGTGGAGGTGGCACTTAGGGACGTGGTTTAGTGTTGAACATGGTGACAATGCTGGGTTAACGGTTGAACTTGATCACCTTAGAGGTCTTTTTCAACATTAATGATTCCATGATTCTAAATTTAATCCTTTTGTGGGTCTTTCTGTTGATGCTCAGTTGCTTTATCACATACTGGACAAGACAAAGTGTGGTATTGCTGCTGCATTAGATGAACAAAAATGAATCTGATGTTTCCCTTGACCACCTGGGATTAACAAATCCACGTCCTCTTCAGAAGCAAATATTTGCTTTGTGATAACTCAGCAACCTTTAACAGCCCCCTTTCTCATTTTCATTTTTTGGCCAAACTGGCTTTCTCACACTTATGCACATATTAGCTTTCCTACAGTCACGTGTTATTGACAACATGATTGCTTGCAGTGAGTGCTTCCACTGTGGGTAGGTCTGATAAAGAGTATAAATATCTGCTGCAAACAGATCCCTGGGTAACTATCCTGTAGTCCTATGCATTGTGTGTGGCAAGTTAAATTGCTCAAAAGTCACTTGAAATCACACAGTGATTTAAGCAGGCAAACTGCCTTAACTAGTAGGTAGAAAATAGGAAATAAATCCTGTGCCTGAAATCATAGCCTCCTATCCTTTACCATACTGCTCAGACCTCTAAGGAGGCATCTCTATTTCCACCACCTCCACTCTAAAGAACTATTTCCCAATGGTGTTTCTAACTAGCTTTTCTAAGAGGTGAGCATGTGTCTTTATTCCTAAAGCAGAGCTGGACAGGAGTGAAAGTCATAGAGCTGTGTGCTCTGCTTCGTATGTATTTTCTATAGCACCAGGAAAGAGATGTGAAACATGAAATAATCAGACTGGGGCTGCAATCTCAGCAGCCATCTTAACTTTGCCCTTGGAGCTGATCCACTGTATAGAAAGGGATGCAATAGTCACAAGAAAAGAGATAGCACAAGTGACACGATGATTTGCACAGCTTAAGCATGCCTGCAGAAGGACTACTGGCATCTACTCTCTGCATGCCAGCAGCATTTGTGCAATTTACATTCAGCAATAAGTGACAGCCCAGAGAAGAGGAGTTGAATTGAACAAAATATTACTGAATGCTATTTTCACCCTCCCTTTGCATTTTAGGACAAAGGATTCCAGTTTGTATCATTTGACGTTAGCTCTTTACTGTACACATTTAATTTAGTCAGGAAAAATTACCTAGCTAAGCTTCTGTAGTTGTCAGCAGAGAGAGCCTTTTCCTGATTACAGTTCAGAGCCTCTTTGCTCTTTGCTTTGAATTGCTTTTTTCATTGACTACTGGGGGAGCTTGGCCACATGACATATTTGTTGAAGTTGGTACCTGCAGACCCTCTCACCAAGTATCCAACCTGGTGTGTTTTAACTGCACAGTGAATGACTATTGGATTTGCCCCCTCCCTACAAAGGTGGGATTGCTTGCATGCTGGTTTGCCTTAGAAGTGCCAATTCCTTTTAAGTGAGGCAGTTCTGAGGGTACAGAAAGCTTTTGTCAAATTAGGAACAAGTAGTAACTTGTAAAAGAATATGGCTCGGAAATCCTACATGGAGTATACTCTGGCTTTAGGGGCCTCCAAGTTAAGCATGTGCTGAGTTAGGTATTTCAGGACTGTAGCTCTGGATTTGGCATTTCTACCTTAATTCTGTAGTCGGAGTCCGAGGTTGCCTCTACTGATGGTGTGCTCTGATGTTTTAAGTTGGCAATCTAAATTTTAATGCTAGAATGTCTGGATCCAAGCTATCTGAAACCACTATTTATTCCCTTACCATTTACTTCATGGCTGCTGTTGCATTGTTGCAGTTAATATTTTAAAGAGATTCTTCAGCTCCTTGTCTTGCTTTGGGAAGTTGGGATGAAGTTTTTGAGTTTTATGCTGCGCTGCTTGCTGTAGGATATTGTATCTTCTGCATGTGAAGCAAGACAGATTTTTCCAAATAAGGAAGGGACAGGGAAAGAAAAAGATGTTAATTTGAGGCTTGCTAAGAAACTCAGATAAATGAGTGTGTCAAACAGAAAAGGACAAAATTAATAGGAAAAGACATGGGATTTTCAAGGTTCTCAGAGGGCATTAAAACAATAAAAGTGAAAAAATAACAAAATTATAAGAAGTGCACAAGAATCTCTTTAAAATATTAATTGGGTGCTAAAAGGGAATCCACATGCGCAATACTTCCTTTTAACAGCAGTAACCTGAAATGACCACCTGCTGTCTCTGCAAGCCTTCAGAGTGCTCTTCCCCTTTGCAGCTCCTTTCCTTTGATACACTTTGGCAGAAGTATCAAGGCCTGTGGCTGCTCGAAGTGGTGCTTGGGAGCTGTAGGCTCCTCATCAGTTTATGATCTATTTTTTTAAGACATGGCGTTTTTCCTCTGAATAGAATCCTGCTGGTGTTGTGTAGTTAATCTGCTAGAGTTGTGTAAGTTCATGTGGCAGTATAACTTCTTTTGTTGGTCAGAGGCGTGGTTAATAATGATAATAAATGAACAGAATTTTATGAAAATATCAGATACTGTCAACTGTGAAAACCATGCTTATATGGCTTATTTATGGACTACTTAGTTAGAAAAACATTAGAAAAATATCATGTTAGTCATAAAACTATACTGTTTGTCTTTGATCAACATGTGCCTGAAGAAGGGCAACATTCACAAATATAGATGTGGAATGGAAACCTAAGTAAGAGGAGTGGTTGCTACTGACAAGGCATGAGAGAACAGGAGGAGGAACATTAAAATTATCTTGTAAGTGTATGGCTTGTAGAAGACAATTAAATAAAGCAAAACCTCACCGAATCATAGAGTGATTTGGGTTGGAAGAGACATTAAAGACCATTTAGTTCCAACCTCCTGCCATGGCAGGGATACCTTCTGCTAGACCAGGTTGCTCAGAGCCCTGTCCAGCCTGGCCTTGAACACTTCCAGGGATGGGCCATCTGCATCTTCTCTGGGCAACCTGTGCCGGGGCCTGACCTCCCTTCCTGTAAAGAATTTTTCTTAATATCTGATCTAAACCCAGAGTCTTTCAGTTTAAAGCAATAACTCAAATATCAATACAGCTAATCTTTTTGTCTACTGAGAACCCGTTGAAAATAGTGATGGTTGCTTGGACTCTTATGTTGATATCTAACATTGGCCTCAAAGCACTGTACAGAAGTGTTACTGCCATGGTTACGGTTTGAGATGAGATTGAGCTATAGAGAGAGCAAGCAGCTCCCTAAAGGATAGAAGATGTACCACTATATGTGTTGAGTTCAGAGCCTGAGCAGTGCCAGAGGTCCAGGCTGTCTGGCCTGGGGTTTAGAAAGGGACTTGAGCAGATCGAAGAAAGGGAGGACAGTCGTTTGAAAAAGGCATCTGAAAAGTTGTGTAAAATAAGTTTGAGTTGCTGTTGTAGTCCAGTTTCAGAAGGATGGGGAGGGTGGAGAGGCTCATGTGAAAGATTTTCTAAATCTTCTCCTAGAGCTGCACAATATATGCTGAAGCTATAGTTTTCTGCAGAGGGGTCATGATTATTTCCTCTAAAAGACAACTGCTTTTCAATGGTTGTTGAAATAAACCCCACCTAGAAATGAAACACATTATACTGTTATACGGATGCTGTTACAGGCCCAGCGTGGGCCACAGGCTGGCTCTGCCTCAGTTTTCCCCAAAACTTTGTAATACTCTCTCCACAGGGCAAGTAAAAATATTCTTCACCAATAGTGTATTTAACAAAAAAAAGGTGTTTGACACTGGATTTATATTTTCCATAGAGGAGTGTGCCTACAAGTTGAGGATTAGTCATTTAAGCTTTCAAAATGCAATTTAAATTGTAAATGTAAACTATCAGAAGGAAACACCTGTAAGTATTAAATCAGGCAGTGCTGACTTTCAACCATATCAATAATTTGTAACAGGACAATGAATTTGTACCATCCAATCAAAACAAATAAAGAGTATCTTCTTATTATCATGAAAGCAATAAAAAGACTTACACAGCATTCTTTAGCTAATTTGTCTTTCATTCTGCACCATAAAGATAACAAAGTGTGGTGTTCTCTTAGAACATATTGTTTTACTCTCTATATTTTTCATCACTGTAGTCTGCAGTATATTGTTTTTTAATTTGCTGATGGAAACCGTCAATTAGAATTAGCTTGAGTGCTGTGGGAGGATAACGACAACAGATATGAAAGGAACAGAATAGTATCTAGCATAAATTAATGATGCATTTATTGTACATCTCATTAGCTTGGTGCAGGGCTTATTCTATGAGTAAATAACTTACTGTTCCATCAAAAGCTGAGAGAGTAGGAGGATTTGGTTGGGGAACCGTCTAATTATAGTCACTCGTCTTAGAATGAAGGACTCCACTCCTTTGATAAAAATCTGATTAAAAGAAACAATATTTTTCCAAATGTCAACATGTTATGTACAGTTGCAGCCTGCGCAAATATATTCTGACACCCCTGTCATTTACTGAGTCTGTCTAAGTCTCGTAAAACTTTATGTTGAAAAAAATAAACCCCCACAACTTAGGAAAAACAAACTGCCTTAAACCTTCTATAACTTTTAAAAATGCTTTCCATTTAGAGTTCTATAAGCCTACATATAAGCACTTGTAACTATTTCCAACTGGAGGGAAAAATATTTTCCCTCATTATGGATCCCAACCTCCTACTAAGAGTTACTGTGCTAACATTTTGATTATGCTGGTGTTCTACTTCTCTAATCAAGACAGTTATTATAACAGTGATGAAGCCAGACTTCCAGCTACTATCACGGACTATAGTAAAAACATGTTGTTTAGCAAAATCTGAAAGCATCCATGTGCCTTAGTAGGTGTCTGTTCAAAGGTTTTTTCTTTGTGGACACGTGGATGCATCCTGGACACTTAACTGTGTAGGACAGTTAGGAACAGGATGCATTCTTAACCAGTCGGTGTTGCAGACAGTTAGGAGCAAGGATGGATGCAAGCAAATAGTTTTCTTGTCATGTGCAAGCGTGTTCAATGTATATTAATAATTCATGTTCAAGGTATATTCATAATTCTATGTGTTTGTATTTTAAAAGGTTTCAAATACTGAGATTTTTGAAATTTGAATTTTCTTTAAATGCATGAATCTAGAAAAGGACAATATAATTGATTCTGAGGGTTAGGGGTTTATTTTGCACTGAAATGGCCTGATGGCCAATGCAAAAATTCCTAACTAACTACCATATCTACTCCATGAATCACTAATAATGTGCCATTCTGAATTCTCTAATGTATAGTGGGTTTGGTTTCAGTCTTAGGAAAGAGGTAGAATTTTTGAAGGTTTACCATCCACTTGCAAAAAAAAAAAGAAGAAAAAAAAATTGTGTAATTAAGTCAGCTGGAATTAATTAAAACAGATCAATGTAGAGTCCTTCCTGCCATCCACTGTACAGTAGGTATGTAATTTCTAGTTAATGTTTAAAATGCAGTTCACTTTTACTTAATATTTAATTTATAGCTATAAGCAAAGTATGTAATCTAACGGTGGCATGAATAATATCTCCATGAAAGAATATGCCACCTTAAAAGTATGGGAAAGAGGAAATACAAAGATGTTTTGTTCTCTTTTATAATAAAAATAAATATTTCAAAAGCTTATTTGTTTCTTCTTTAACTAATCTCAAATCTCAAATTTTATGTGAGACGAGAGCAGCAGAGTAATTGGGGCAGTAATATTTTTTAAGATGAAACTTGTAAAACATAAAGTCTGAGGTATGTGACAATTCCATGCAAGCTGACAATTTCTGAGTATTGCCTTTGAAATCCAACTGTTGTGCCAGATTTCTGACTCAATGATGAAGAAAATGATCTCCTAACTGTTGAGACTAATTTAATCATGACTGTAGAATTTGGGTCTGGCTCACACAAAAATAGTCTGCCTTTTGTAAAGCGAGCTAACAAATTCCTTATCTAGAATTATATTTATTTACTTATTTATTTGCCTATTGAACTGGAATTAATAATAAAAATTAAAAAAAAAAACCCAGAAATTTTTAAAAAAGAAAAGAATCCCCATGGCTTCTCTGGATAAATACACAGTGTAATTGTTTTAATAAAAGCAAGAGAACAGAGTCCGTTTAACCATGTTTGCTGTATTTATCCCTCCTGTTGGAAGGAAAAGGAGAAACACCTCTGAAATATCCTCTGGTCATTTAGAAAGTACAAAATACAGGTTTGTACCTCTTAAAAAATTAAATCTGAGCATGGAGCATTTATCCCTCTTATCAGGAGACACATTCAACAACACTGACTTTGTGGTTGGGAGAATGAAGGGTCATAAAGCACTACATTGTGTCTTGAAGTACTTCTGATGTTATAGTTTTATCTCACAAGCTATTTACTGTATAAATCTGCAGGAAGAGTTTTGTTCTTATTGGATTTCTTGGTGGTGGAAATGAATATGGTTATTTTGGGCTTCTTGTGCTGATTATGCTCTGGTACTGGATGAACAATAAGGATCATATTTTAAAAAGAAAAACAAAAGGATAAAAGAGGTGTAAGGATTTTTTTACTTTATTTCTGTTGTGACTTTTCTGACTTGTCTGGGCACTTTAGAGAGTCTACTTGAATCAGTCATATGGCCAGTCTTTTAGAAAGTGTGTTAAGTATGGGCTTTGTTCTTAAAGACCCACTTATAGGGTCCTTTATAAATTGTAGGACACAGCTTTATAAAGAAATTATAAAAGTGTAAGAATAAATTTTAGCAATATGATCCAACCTTGCAAATTTTTTTTAGGTTTGCTTGTTTTTTTCCTGCTGAAAGATTAATAAGAGGAGGAAAAAAGCCCCAACAACCTGTAAATGTTGAGTTTCAAAATAAAAAAAAAAAAAAAAAGGTGAAATAGGAAAGGAAGTATATTTTGATAACAGGCTGTGTAGAAGAAAGAGAATAAATAATGAGAGCTGTGCTTAAAGTGGCAGCCTTAGATTCAGTGTCTTTCTAGGAATGACAGGCAGCACTGACTTCTTGCTATTTAATGACAGACAAGGCTGGTGATGCCTTATCGCAAACCAAAGCAACCTTGGTTTAATCATTAACAAAGCAGTGGTAAATTTCTGCCAACGTAGACAAACTTTAAAACAAGCTTCAGTTTTGGGCTTGGACACCTGCTAATTTGAGCAAATGGCTACATGTTGAAAGAAGAGGCAGGGGGAAGCAGCAAAAACGTTGGAAAACCAATCATCATCTTCAGTGAATAGTACAATTGCCTGCAGGTGTTCCTATATTTCGCTGCTGGGCACTGAAGGCAGTGGAAAAAAGATTCCAATCCCATACTTGTTACAGTAGACTGATAAAATTTCTTCCCTCTCTTGAGACTGAAGAAATGTAATCAAGCATGGAAATGCTCTTTGTGCAGGCAAATTGCACCGGCATAAAGAGAAGAATAAAATAGAACGAGAGTACGTGAATTTTCCTGGTTGGGTTGCGTGAATGTGACTTTAGAGATGGCGTTGACACAGTTATTTCACTTGGGACTAAGAGCTCATAGACGTTTCTCTGATATTGGGTTAAAAATCAGACTCTTGACACAACAGAAATTTATTTTCCTTGTTTGTTTCTGTCTGTCTGGTTATGTAGACAAGGTACCGCTGAGAAATAGTAGCTGTGTAGTGCAGAAAATCCTGCTCTCATCCAGGCTCTGGCACATGTTTCTGAGTGCCACCTGCTGGCTTTGGCCTCTCACACAGCCTCAGTATGCAGGGATTTTTCTGAAAGTGCGTGTGCAGTGCCGTTTCCTGGGTACATCTTTAGAGAATACAAATCTGTCATGCCTGTCAGCTGTCTTAGGGACATCCAGGCCAAAAGACAGCAATTGTGTATGCATTCCAAGGCTTTCCCAGTATCCACGTTTCATTGGGTAAAACTCTAGGTATTGCTGCTCATCTTTGCTCTGCTCTTCTCATGATAGAAAGGGGCAGTAAGGAAAAAAAAAAAAACAAAAAAGAGAAAGAAAAGTGCTTATTATTCTGAATAGGAACAGTTTCTCTTGAAAACATGCTGCCTGCATTGATATGTGAGAGCGCTCTTGCTGAACTGTCTGTTCTTGTGTCCAGGCGTAACTCAGTAAAATAGGAAGTAAAAGTCAAGCTCCTGTTAATAACTCTCTAAAGGACTCTACCTTCAGAATCCCATCCACCATTTGTGCAAGGCACATGTGCTCTGTTTAAAAGAGGAGAGAATAGACACATGGTACAAATGCATCTGGTGGAAATCGAGGACTGTGACGACTATTTGGCTACAACTGCAGTCTTAACAACATGATTGGGGTGTTGATGAAGCAAAATACAGCTTGTTCCTTGTAAGGGTCTGCTCTGAACAGACACTGTCCTCCACTGGATGGGAAGTGCTGTGATGAAAAGCACTTGTTTATTCTCCTGACTCCCAGAGAGAGCAGGCAGGAGTGAAGTGACTGGTAACTCAAACCCCTGTAACTCCCAGTGGATTGCTATTTACAAAGTGCCAGAAGACAAGCTGTCTCTCCCAGAGGCATTCTCTGAGGAGGCCTCCCTGTTATCTGTGACATTTATTACACATGTGCCTGCACAGCACTTGTCAGTCACTCTCAGCCAGAGAGACAACCATCACTCCCTGAGACACCTGATGACTTAGTTGAACAAATTTAAAAATACAGAATGATGGAATTGAGTGAGCTGCAGATAACTAAGCAAGCTCTGGTAATGTAGACTAGTGTGTACTAAACCCTAGACTCTTTGTTCTGTGATTTTGTATTTTTGCAGTCCCTACTCAGGTGTCTCTGTTTTGAAAGCACTTGAGAGATGCAGTCCTTTGTTTTTAAGCACTGAGAATTTAAAATGGGGTGTGGTTTCAGTTTTGTTTGTTTGTTGTGTGTGTGATTTTTGGTTTTGGTTTCCTTTTTTCTTGTTTTTCTTTTTTTTTTTTTTTTTCTGTTTTGGTAACTAGAATTTTTTTTAATTGTTTGTTTCTTTGTTTTGTTTTGTTGTTGGATCTTTCCCAGAGCTAGGAACACAGAGAGTGCATGGCCCTGTGGCAGTCCCAAGGAATCCCATCTGAGTTGTTTTTCCTGAATCCTCTGCTGGTTTTGACAAAAGTTTTATCAAACTAGGAATGTCTCGAGTGAAATGTTTCAGCATCAGTTCATTGGCATTTTTTAATGAAAATTTTTCACCAGCTGAAAACTAGCCTGGCTTACAGGGGAAGAGAAAGCAGCTGTAATATATAATGAAACAAATGGGAAAAAAAGTTGATAGCAGAGAATAAATGAATATAAATGAGAAGTTAGGAATTGAAGACATTTGTAAAGGAACTAGAAGGACACAAGAAGAAATGGCCATTTAATTAAGCACTTTGAAAAGTTTTTTAAAGTGAAAAAAAGGGTAGTAATGCTGGTTCTGGCTTGTTACTATGTGGAAAAGGCAGAAATGTATGTAATAATATATGAAAAACAGAGATAATCAACAAATATTTCTGTTACATAGCTAACCAACTACTTTTCTGAATTTTGTGTTAACCTGCCCAGCTTCTTTTAGCTAAGATAACGAGTTTGTGAGCTCAAGTGTGTTTACTCATCTCTGGGTGGATTTAGGAGGCACAGAAAAGTGCTGCCTGGGAAATTGTTGATTAAGCACAAGTAGATAAGGGTCAGCAGTAGCAGAGGAGTTGTAAGGTGGTAAATAATTAGAAATTAGGGGGACAAAAATTACTTCAGTAAAGATTTGGGATTTTCAAGGTTTCGTTTTGACCAGATTTTCATTTGGACCTTGATCCTTTTCTCCTTAACCTGCCAAATTGCAGCTGTCCCTTCAAATCCCTAGGGTTTCTTCACTCTGGGAAGCAAACAACTTTGTGTTTTCTGTGTTGTAGAAGACTGATATTCTCTTCTTGAAACCCTTTTTACTCCCCAAGCAGGGGTCTCATCTACTGCTCCCTTATTTGTCTAACTTGCTGCCTTTCCCAAGTGGAGCTTGCTAAAGGTTAATGCATAAAATTCAAAGTTAGTGCTGATCCAGAACGTTCTTCTTGGTTCTCTGTGGAAAAAGAACAGGGTGATAGCCATATGATGGTGTTGAAGCTGAAATACCTTGTTTCAACAATTATGAGGATAAAAATGGACCTAACCTTGGACCCCTTAAAATAAGCATTTTTTTATAGCATGTCCAAATGTTACAGAAAACCTGCCCCAGAGGATCATTACCATTGCTTTTCAATAAAACTGGCACTGGAAAAATCCAGAAGAAGAGAGGAAATCTATTGTTGAGCCAATATTTTGAAAGGGTGAAAGAGGTTGCAATGGTAATTATAGGCCTGTCAGACTGACAAGCATCTTAGGCAAAATAATGGCATGGCTGATATAGGACTCAATTATAAAGACTGAAATAAGGGTAATAATAACTGCTAGACTTGTGGAAGACAGATACTGTAAAGTTGATATGACACCTTTTTGATGAGATTACAGTTTGGGTTGATAGGTCTAAGAGAGCAGTGGAAGTAAGAGAGGCTTTTTTATGGCAAAAGGGGACTTGGGAGGGTAAAGAATTTTGATTAAGCGGCTAGAAGAGTATGAATTTGTCTCAGTACGTACTGTATGCATGAAAAGTGGCTAAATGAGTGAGGAATAATCATCAGGCCATCACAGGTCTTGTGGTCTTAGTCAGGGGTGGCCAGACAGTATTCCAGGGCTTGCCAGTGGCCTGGAATAAACATCATCAGTGTGCAGATGATGCAAAGACTGAGAGGCCTTCCTTGAATTGCCGATGAGTCTGCCTGTATTTGTGTGCAGCAAGGTAAAGAAGTTCTTTTTGCCCCAGATTCTCAAGTACTTTAGGGTTTTTTTGCAGTCATCGCATAGATGTAAGTGTGTCTAGAGTTCCACTGATCCTTGTGGAAATTCTGTCAAGTAGCATCAATGTGCTCTTGGCAATTTAAAAATAATGCTTTGCAAAAATGTGACTGTTAAAATAATATTTACTACTATCACCTCTGCCATAAGAATATACTGGTTAATTATAGGCATTACATTTGTTTTTTCACCATGACTTGCTCCATCTAAAAATTTTTCCTGCTTGGTAGAATGTGCTGAGATCTGCTGATGAGATGGTGTCTGTTCAATAATACTGTAACCAGAAATATTTTACTTGATGCTGTAGCATCACTCTTAAGAGAATTTGAATTGTTGACAATCTTCAAAGACATTTGTCTTTGTCATAATTTTGCTTTTTTTAATGACATGGAATTAAATTCTGGGAATACAGGTAGTGTGAGAGTTCCTTGAGGTTAAAAATCCTGAGTACCCCAAACAACTTGGAAAACTGTCTTTTCTAAATATTTTGTCTGTGCAATTGCTAATCTTTTTGATCAGTTCAATGCTCTTGTTTTTTGGTCCCACTCTACAACACAACAGCATTTCTTCTCACTGTAGCTGGATCATGTTGTTATTTTTATTATATAAAATTAATAAAATTAGCAACATCTTATTGGACCTTCATTATTCATCTATCTTTTCAAATATTTAGTGAATATACCAGACATCTGAATTATAGTTGTTCTGTCAAAGGCTGTAAGGGAAGTAGTCAAACATTATAAATTCCAATTTGTATATTATTGTTGTTATTATTATTATTATTATTATTATTATTATTATTATTATGTTTTCTCATCAGTATTTTTGTTCATTCTGCACCAATTATCGATAAATATCAAAAAAGTCTCTCTCTGTAATGAAGAATTGTTGTTAATTGTTTGGCAGTTCAATTTAGACATACTACACTGTAGATTGGCACATTTCTTTCTTCTCTACTCATTAGCAGGGAGTTTTTAGTCTCTTCTTTCTCTGTTTTTCTTATTAATCAAAATATCTCACTTTTCTAGGGGGACTCAAGCTAAGATTGAGTAAAAAATTAGACTCGCATCAGACAAGATGAACTTAGAATAATGCTGAAGAAGTAATATAACATTAAAAATGAGACATTCCCACTCTATGCATGGTTTTAATTATCGTAGCTTTTGGAGTCTAATTCCAAAAAATACACTAAAATTCAAAAAAACGCACTAGGGAATACAACCAAGGTTGAAAAATCTGTGTTATCTTTTAAAATAGAAGTATTCTGGTCCAAACATGGTTTAAATAATCTGCTCTGTCTAAATAAGTGTATTAGGATCTGTTTAATAAGGGTTTTTGAGATTTCTTATTAAGATATAATATGGATTTTTAAATTTCTTATGTATGTTTGCATTTGTATTTTTACCATACTGGCAAAATAATAAAATGTTTTTTAAGTATTTGGTCACCAAACTGGTCACCAAAGGATTGTACTGTAGCCATACAAGCAATTTTTTTTTTTTTTCTTTGCTGCTTTTATTGTCTTGGAGTTTTTGGGTTAATGAATGTAAGTAAAAAACCTAAGAACCATGGTTAAATATTTTCTCTGAAGTATAATCAAATGTGTTGTCTTCATACATTTTTATGACATTTTAGTTTCTAGAGTATAATCCTAATTTGCCACTAGATTTAAATAACTTTGGAATTCAAACATATCTTTAACCAAATGTCAGTTTCATTTGCTGATGTTGCATGGTGCAAATATTTGCAGAGATTTGTCTTTGAATTAAGGATGGGAAAAATATGAAAGCAAATAATATTTGAGTTGATTATGAAGTGATTAAACAACATTAGGGTGTGGTCTTTTTGGTGTGGTCTTGCTGCACTGGCAGTAGAGAGGTGATCTGTACACCCCTGTTAAAACAGTGTGATAGGGACCTATACACAGTTAACTGAGGACTGATCATGTTCAAATTTATTTGAGTTCAGTTAAAAATTTCCTTTTTCTTCATCAAGCTTTGGATCAGGTCCAGTGATGTCAACACAGTTAGAAGGTCTTTTTACCTTACAAGCAGCTTAAAACATACTCTTGAGGGGTTTGTTACTTTTATTCTTACTTGTTGCGGATTCTGCAAAAATATGTTTGTACTTTGCATACCTAGACTGAGTCTATTTTTCCTCTCAAAACCTCTATATGTCAGGCAAACAATATGCTACACATTTTAGGGAGGCGTAAACGTTTTAAAAGCTGGATGAACAATGACACTTGGAGTGTACCTTCATTCAAGTACTGTTTGTCTGTCTCTCAAGAGTTCTTGAGTGAACAGGGTTTACATGTGTAAATGTCTTGGTGTGCCTGTGCCTCAGTGATTTAACTTCGGGTACATGAGAGAAATTAATCAAAAGCCCCCAACTGACCTTGGCTGTTCCTGCATCTTAGGTCAACCTCCTTAAACCACCATGTCATTCCCGCTGTTGCGCTGGACCTAATCTTGATATCAGCTATGTAATTATTTCCATAGGCTAGCTGGCTCAGCTGAGTACATAAACAAGACATGTTTAGACTTGAATCCATTTCTGAGATTAAAAATAAAACATAAGATTGTGTTTGGATATGCCCTTTCACTTCTTGATTACCTTGTAATCAAGAATAGATGTCCTAACAGAATTTAAAGCTCACCAAGTATAGCTGACTCAAAAAGATAATAGTTTAACACTGAAGGGTTGCTGTCCTAGTTCTCTGCTATTACATACCTGCAGTATTAAGTGTTGGGAAAATGACAGGACTGGGTGATCTCTGATCTTTGAAACAGAGATAATTCTGAATACACTCACGTTACTCTGCCGAAGTTCTGACCTCATTATGAATAATTGTGAGATTCTTCTGGTTTCCTTTGCAGGAAAGGTGCTACATGATTGCTGCCTTTCCTTGCTGGTGAACCATTGATTGATCCCGATATTTCTTCTCTTTTTGAGGGCAGAGGTGAAAGCTGTCTGATTGCTCATCTGTTAATCCCTCCCCAGTAGGTTTTGAACCAGCTGTTTGGCTTCATCTAGTTTGGAACGAAGACAAGAATCTTGAAATTTCAAGTTACATGAAAACCCAAAGCAGTGACGAAAGAGCAAAAAACCAAGTTTGTCTTTCCTGTGCTCGAAGGGAAATCCAAACAACTTGGCTGATTGGTTGCAGGCAGCAGGTCACTCAGCATGAAAATAATTTTCTGGTGAGTACATGTGCTGTCTGTGGGCCAGGGGGAAAGTCGCAGGGATGCTTGTAAAGGTCATGTGGAGCACAGTGCAGTAAAAAAGGAAGGCATGAGACAATATGACTTCATGGTAGTATAGATATAAGGGAAAGTGAAGATAAACATCCATAAGAAAATCTGCCTCATCAGTCTTTCTGAGCTCAGAAGTTCTCTGGAAGTGCTAATCATGATAGTATTGTAACAATGAAGCTGTTTGAATGATAATAACACACTTGATATTAAAAATGAAAAACTGTGAACAGGTCTTAGTGTGTCAAGGAGAAATGCAGTTTGGGACTTTCTCATTCTAGACTACGGAAACATAAATTAGTGAAATTAGATTCTAGAGAGATCATTTTGAAATGACTGCTTTTGGGGTTTTGAGGATGGGGCTGTGAGAATGTGTATGCCAGTGCAGTAATGGATTGTGTACACCACTGCAGCAATGCAATGCACCCTGGATGTCAGGCTGCTGCATAATTCAGACCACTCTTTTAAAAACTCCTTCTTGTTAATGGAGCTCTTCACATCTTCATGCTACAGAGTCTGTGATACTTTGCTATAAAGAACTTTTTCCTCTAGTTTTTTAAAAAGAGAAAAAGGGAGATACCTGCATAAAAAATTAAGCAAGAATAAATTTTGTATTTACCATTTACAGGAATCTAGGTAGGTTGGCTGAGGAGCAGAGTAGTTTCTTATGTCACAGTATAACGTTTCCCTGACCTCTGCGTTGTATAGTATGTTCTTGGGATTCTAGTTCCCAAGCAAATGCTGGAAGCACACTGGAAGGACCCCTGGTTTTGACAATTGAACTGACCTTTCAAACTGCACTAATCTTTCAAAACCATGTGTTTCCATGCTTTCCTTGCAATGTCTGAAAAGCTGTACAGATCAAATCCAAATTTAAGTTATAAACATCATTAGTAAAATGCTGTTTATATCCCGTCCCCAGCAGAAAAAGCATTTTAGAGTATCAAAATTTTCCTGTTAAACCTGACTAGAATATGCATTCTTCATTTGTGATTTGAAATCTCGGAATGGTTATGCCTTGGAAATGAAAGAGGGAGTAATGGATTTTAATAGGAAAATAGCATCATGACTAGTGAGTGTAATACACCAAATAGCACAACAAAACACAGACATAGAATTTCTTTGGGTAACTCACCGATGTTCTGGTGTAACTTTAGTGGGAAGTAATGTTTTCTCTTTTAAAGTGTTCCAGTTTCCATTCATAAACTGGAAAGTGGTAAAATTAACTGTAAGTGCCAGTGAGAAACACCTGACTTTTTTTGGTGACTACATTTGGTGTAGTGGGAAGAAATTTGCAGTTTGCACATACGGAGGCAAACAAAGAACTCCATCAGATTGGGATGGAACTGGGGCAGATTAATTAGGTCCCTGAGCAGCCAGTCAGGGACTTCTGGGCTCTGTGCTGTGCTCTCACACTCTCTTCAGAGCCTGGAGTTTGCAGACGCACAAAGCAGTGGCCCAACTCTGCTCCTGTTACAGTGTGTGATAAAACTCCCAGCTGAAGCAAAGTTGGGCCTGTACTGTGCATATCTGAAAATCCATCCAAAATGTTCATTAGTGGATGAACTCTGGAACATGGATAATGAGAACTGTTTGCTGCTAAGGGCACGAAACATATACCTCAAGACATTTCTAGCTGTTGTTCTCCACCCGTTCAGCATATAAGTATACTTATTTTAATACAACAGGCTTGTCTAGTGCTTTACATTCAGTACAGTAAAATGTGATAGATATTATTCTGTCTGCATTTGCTAGTGGAAGTGAGTGCACGTCACCATAAAAAAATAAAATATTAATAATTTTTAAATACAGGCAATTTTTCACCTGGGGACAGAAAGACAGAAAAATGCTAGTCATGTAGCTTAATGCACTAATAGAAAGGCACTCTGGTACCACACAGACATTAGAGGTATAAAAGCCTCATTAGAATATTTATAACTGGCAGCTTGTAAGCAATCCAGACAAAAGAACATGTCTTTAGGTTTTTGTAATGCATTGCATATATTTACAGTTGCGAATAAATGGTTATTATTTAAAATACATTCCTTAAAATATGAAAGTATTTGTTAAAGCACAATATGGCATAGCTGAGGATCAATTATTACCACTCTTTTTTTTTTTTTTT
>VZTJ01003395.1:2532821-2598626 GCA_013397795.1 Orthonyx spaldingii
TTTTTTCATTTTTTCCTCACTGGCTGCATAGCTGGCTCCATGGCTATCTATTATTAAAGATGTGAGAGAGGAACATTTTAGTTTTCTCACAAAACCACAGCTTCCCTAGTAGAAATATATCATTACATTTATTCTCTGAATTTAACTTAGTGTTAGAAGAATGTTTATTCTTATGCATTATTCCATACTGTTGCACAGAAAAATGGGATGATAATGATGACGTACCTGGAAATATTACAGCAGTCTTTCAATAAATCTGCTTATATGTCCTGATAAAGTCATTTAATTTCAGGAAAATGTGCCTAGAGGCATTCAGTTCGTTTTGGTTGAAGTTTGTTCCACAGGTTTGAGGTCTCAGGGTTTTGAAGGTCGAGGTTTCATGATCACTGTCTTTTCTAAAGGGACAAATCAAAACAGAACTGTTTCCAAGTCATTCTGATACTGTATTACTTTCATTGAAAATCCTAAACCCTTCCACATACTAATGAGAAGTGAGAGAAGGAAACTCCCCAGAAATGCAGTAGTAGCTAGGCTGTCTTTGCAGAGGTTGTTGTTTTTGAAGCATTTAAAGTCATACCTTGCATCTTGTAAAATTACAAAAGAGGGATTCTCCTTTGTGTTGGGAAAATGTCAAGCTAGAGAACAATCCAAGTAAGAAAAATTAGCGATAACTGTATGTGTGGGCCAGAATCCAGAATCTTTGGCACCAGAAGAACCCCATTGTTCTAATAATTAGCAGGTAGGTCATAACACACTATTCTCTGTTTTTGGAGGGACTGAACACTACAAGAAAGTGCAATTAGATGCATTCAGCAGCCTATTGGCTGCCTGGACTACCTGGTGCTCATCACCATTCTGATTACACCACAATATCTTAAGACTCTGCCATTTATATGTTCATTTTCATGCTGTGTCCTGCAGAATCCAACAGGTGTGATTCTCTGTAAGTATGAATAGCTTCTGGTTTGTAATCTCATCACAGCTCTGCTGGTCCACCTCAGAGAACACCTAATTGTGACCAATGGTATCAAAGCTGCCACTAGGCCTACCATTGATAGTCAGAGTGTTCATGTTCTACTTGAAGAAAACCATTCTTTGAACAATATGCTACTCATTATCCTAATGGGTAAGGTGGCTAAGCAGTTTGGTTGCCACCTTAATCAGTAAAGTTTTCCATCAGTAAATCTTGTTTTGGGTTTTGCCTGGAGGTAGTTAAGGGATTAGCAATAGGCAGTTGCTTTTGAGCAAGGGATAGATCACAGCACATATAAATAAAGTTGGTGTTTTGCCCTTTCAGAAGAAGGCCATTAACATTAACAAGATTAAAAATCTAATAAACATTAAAAATAGGTATGGAGACAGTGCAGATAAGACACTATGTCACACCTTTAGGCCTTGTCCCCGTAGAAAAGCAACATCTGTTTAACTGAACTCCCATTTAAATAAATCAATTTAGTTACACTCCTGAAGCCCTCATATAGAGACTCCTAAATGGTTTTACAAAAGGCTTATATTGATTTTCCTTAAGTAGATTTCTTACTTACTTAAGCTAAATCACAAGAAACTTGTTGCAGATTAGTTTAAAAGTGTTCATACAGGGTCTGTACTATATAATTAAATAGACCTGCAAAATAATTTTAGTGAGAACATTGTAATTTTTGTGTTTGGAATGCCAAGTTCCATCTGAATTTACTTTCCTTTTACTTATAATAATACCTAATTATTATACAATTAAATGTAAAGAAAGCAGTTTCTTTCACGTGATGAAACAGGAAGAACTAAAATAGGAATACTATGACAACAAAATTGAAAAATGCGCTGGAAATTTTTGGCTGAGCACAATTATGTGACTGAACAATTTACACAGATTAAAAAACAAAAACCTTTTAAGTTCATTGGCTTTATTCTACAAGAAAATATACAAGATTACTTACCTGTTTCAGAAGTAGACCTTGTTAGTAAACATTCCTTTTCCCCAGAACAGTATAGCCTTGTTATGCCACTGTACTCAGCAGCTCACAAATTCTCTAAGACAATTGTTCCACCCGAAATATTGAAGAGAGGTTTCAAATCACTTCTTCTTGCTCCTTTTTCTGAAACTGGTAATTGAATACAAGTCTCCTAGGCAGATGCTGTAGCCAGCAGACCATTTGGGTCTCTCTTGTCCAAATGAAACATTTGCTTCTATACAGCAGAACAATTCTCCAAAATAGGAGCTTTACAAGGAGGTGACAGAGTGAGGCTGATATCCAGAAGATATCTTCCATATCCTGGGATTCAAAAGACCTGGAGTCATGTCCCTTCTTCAGACTTGTAAAACTTCAGCAACAGTCAGTAAGGAAGAGCTGTCCCAATTACCTTCTAAAATATGCTCTAGGCTGCAAACAAAAAGGATAACTGGAACCCAGGTTTCCTGCCAAGCACTGAACACTTCTGCTGCAGTACTGTAAAGCCAGTGCTCTTATCTTGTTCTTCCTCCCACTGCTGGAATTAGTTATTAAAAATAAATATTCATGGGACTATTGGCAGACTATTCCTCTAATTTAAGTTAGGGTAATCTGCTGGGAATTAATGGATTTGGACTATACCTAGGCAGAAGTGTTTTTGTTTGTCTCTCTTCTTTTATATTTTGCCTTTTGTTTTGAGCACTAATTCCACTGTGAACCTGAGAAGTCCTTCTGAAGGAAATAGCTGTTGAAGCCATCATATTTCAATGTGCAGTTTTGCTTGAGTGACAGAAAAAAAGAAGATAAAAAAGTTGCAAGATGTTGTTCATTTGCTTTTGAATTAAATGGGTTACAAAAATCACTGGAAGATAATCTGGAAAGCTTTCTAATTAGGGATTTGGTGGTACTTGTAAGCTTCTGGTATATGTTTCTGAAGTCCGAAATTCAAAGGCAGCATAACTTGGAGGGTGGTAGAGACTGTATTATCTGGAGCCATTTCTAACTTCTCAAAGGACAGAACTCAAAATGGTGGGTAAATCTGCACAAGTTCAGTCGTGTTTTTAAATCTTCACTTTGTAAAGCATGTCGTTCTAATGAAGAAAAGGATGTTAAAACTGAGATTATAAAATTCAAGTCTTGGGCAAACGTAATGATGATACGCTTTTGTTATTATACAAGAAACCATACTAAAAAAAAAAAAGGCATAAGATGTACAGTTCATAGAGAAATTAAAGGAGTCCAAATCATTATTCTGGGATGTTAAAGTAGCATGTGAAATAGGTGGCAAAAGAAGCAGCAATGATCAATTCATTTTGCTGCTGAAGTGAACAAAATCACAAAGAGACAGTGGGGCCACTGAAAGGATGAAACTTGGGCACAACAGAGGGCCAAAATGAATTCTTCCCCCTAATAGTTATGAACTGTGGAGGTGGTAATATTCCAGGAACAAAAAGAGATTTTTGCTCACGTTTTTTTCCCTTTCGTTCCTAGCACATGAAACATTAAAAGCCTTTATCACTGTAGGAGAGCAGATTATAATAAGGCAATTAGAATGATCAAAAGCTGACGAAGAATCATGCTCAGAAAAACCATATATTAGTCTTCAAAAATTATTAGCAATAGAAAAAAGAAGGTCTTCTTCCAAGAGGATTAATAGATGTGATCAGTAGTATGGAAGAGAAAGATGTTTTTGTAGAGTAGTAGGAACTAAGGGAACACATTAAATTTTCTTGGGAAGATATAGAAAATACTGATAAAACTACAGGATATTCAGACACAGAACATGCCATTCACTGCAAAGTCTGTTGGCACTGATTTTTAAAGAGGACACTGAGACTGATAAATGTGTGGTTTTTGAACATTGCTAAATTAGTAAATAACACTGACAGAGCTACATGGCAGAATTTATTGAGGTTTTGGGAAACCATTTGATACTTAGAGAGACTTGTAAAATCATGAAACATTATATCAGCCGAAACTGCCAAAACAGAATGAAGAGTAGTGTGGGCTGAGCAAATATACAGTAAAAAACAACAGCATGAATAGAAAATGCTACTTGATGCACTTATGCTCTTCACAGTAACATTCACGGGATTACCAATAACCAGATTTACTGATTTGTGAGAGAAACAAAAGAATCAACAGCAGCATCTCAAATTTTGAAAAAGCACCATTGGCTTAATGGAGAATTAAAAGTTACACATTGATTGCTCTCGAATATTTCTATGTGCTAATGATACACACACTTGCTGACATATATTGCTTAGCTAGCAGCATCTCAAGAAACCCGTAGAAGCTATTGATCATGGTAAATGGGAGGAACTGCAAAGGAAGTATCTGCTAGAATCTAGAACCATTAGGAATAGCAGTATAAACAAGCATAACTAAACAGATAGGAATTGAATTGCCACACTTATTTCAGCACTGTCTTTTTATATGCTGCTGACTCAAAATGAATCATGTGCTCCCCGTACAGCCTTATTTCACTAAAGTATTTCCAGTTTGTCAAAAACTATACAGAGTGGTATCACATCCAAAAAAGTATTATCTTCTTGCTGGAGAGAAGTGAAGGTAGCATTACTGTGATTCATTTTCAATGCTGGGTAATGCTTGGAGATGCATCATGGATACATTTATTATTGTGGTGGAATAAACCACACTGTGCCAAGGCCTTGAAGAATGGTGTTAGATGTAGGGTGTCGTGCAGTACATTACAGCTCTGCTGCTACACTTAGGACTCGCTTGACACTTCTATTATCCTCTCCCGATTTATTGCTGGTGTTCATATTACAGAAGCATCTAGAAATCCCAGCTGAAATCATGCCTGCATTGCTCTGCAGAGCTTTTACGCTGAGTGGATAAGATATGGAAGTGGGAGGGGAAACAAAAAGATGAAGTGACTTGCCCTAGCCTGAGAACCAATTCACTCAGGAGGTGAGAGATGAGAGGGGTCTGGTCTGGAAGCTGAATAGCCGCACAGGCAGAGACCTGAACGTGCAGGCATTTGCTTTAGCTCTCTGTGGGGTTGTTAGCTCAGCTCTCTGGTAATACAATCTCACAGTTTTCAGCTGAGAACAATCCTGCCAGCGAACAGGATGAGTTTGCACCTACCTATATTAGTACTGAGGGCCATATTCTCACTGAGAGCATTCTGTTTAAAACCTGTATTTTCCAGTTTTCATTCCAGCCAATTTGTCATTATATTACGTGCCCCATTTGGATGTATTTTTATGTCAGGAATTGTTGCTGTCTTATTCCAGCTGGATTAATTGCCTAAAAACCAGGTAGTTTTGGAGTTTTAAAAATTATTTTATGTAGCTCAGGTGGTCATTTCCAAATAAGCAAACTTTGCTCACTGGGTATATTCATAGAGGTCACTGCTTAAAAAAGGGTGGGATTTCTGTGAGGGAAAATACTGAATAGCTCAGAATAGGAAGCTGCAAATACAATACTGCAATTTTTCTTTGGCTGTTTACAAAACAAGTTCCCAAATGCTCTCTAGTTCAGCTTTTATATTAATCAAAGGTGTATTTATAACTATCTATTTAAATCTATATGCCTAGAAAATGCCTTTATCCTTATATGAATTATTAATGGATAAAAATGCTCCATGGTCTTTTCAGAGTTGCAGGGGATAATCACTCTTGGAGCTTGCAATGAATGGAAGTATTGATTTGTTAATATGAAGTAATTTGTGTGATCTAAATACAGTGCATACAATATGTGCAAATTGATTCCAGTTAATCATTTTTGACTGTTCTCCTAAATCTTGGTAAGTGATAACCCTGGATTTCTCTACTTGGATTTCTTGGTGGCTTTCAAATGATTGATTTTTCCTTTAGATCTTTGGGCCCCAATCCAGTTTACCACTTGGTAGCCTACTAGATTTAATCATGTGAGCATCCACAATGATTTTAACACAAAAAAGACCACTCCATGCTTAAGTTCAAATGGATGTTGGCATATTTTGCTGTACAAAGGTCTAAGCTTGCATCTTATTTGATTTTCATTTGATAGTAATTCTTGGACAAAAGTATTATCAGCTTCATGTTAAGTGATACTGGATTAGTTTGAAAAAACAGAGCAAAATGGAGTTAAATTAAGTGCACCCATTATGCAGCCCACATTTACTACACTATCAATGAAAGATTACAGGATTAATTAATATAAACAACTCATAAAATTGTTGTAAATAGTTTTGATGGGAAATGCATGTCTTATTAATTTTAAATTTATTGGCTTAAAAATAAGAAAAGTATAGGCATTTTAAAGGAATGGTAACAGCTATCACTTGTCTGTAATGTCTGTAAATATATTTATTAAGCTATTTTAAATAGAATGGTCATATCTGAAATGTGAAGATAGTATGACATAAAAAGTCAAGCTTGTAGATTAAATAAAACCAGGCATTATTGAAAGAAATGTTTGACATTATTATTAGCTACCATACCCTAGTATCCTGATCACAGTGCAAATTGACTTAGCAAATTATAGTTTGCCTATCTAAAGTTTCCACTACAACTGAATTTGAGTGACAAAACACCTCTCTACTACCACTTTCAATCTATGCTTTTGTGGTTTTTTTACCTTTAATACAAATCAATTATCTCTGGACTGTCTGAATTTCAGTAATATATTGAATAGCAAATTGCATATTATTTTTTTTCTGTACTGTGTTCTGATGAACCATAATCCCACAAAAAGCTTTCAAACTACACACAAAGGCATCTAACATAAGGACTTATGCAGCTGCATGGCCATATCATTGCTCACACCACTTTTTGTATTTTTCAATGCATATTTGTGTGCAAATAAATGTGTTCATTTGATTGCTTATGGAAAGTGACTGAAATAAGTCAGAAATGCATCATGAATGCATGTTTCTAAATGCTTAGAGGTGCTACTGATTTAATTTGTGATGTTATATTAAGACAGGGCTTCTATGGACACTTAATTTTGCCTAATAAGACTGTAGTATTTTGGAGCCTTCTAAAAAGTTAACAAGGAAATCATATAAACAAGGGAACTAATTAATGGGAGCCTATATACAGTGGAACAGTTCTTCATAACTGTAATGCTACAACATGATGATTCAGGACACATAAATGCATGCAAGTGAATAAGTTAAGAGACAACAGAAAAGCACTGTGCGGTAGCATCTGTCACCTCCCACCTTTCAGGAAGTGACCATCTGATAACCATTACAGAAGTCAACATGTTCCCAAGAATGGTTCTGATTTGCAAACTGAGAAGCATTAACAGAAACACAAATTCTGAAAGGATGTTATTTCATTAACATGTGAAAAGGGACAGAAATGAATGTGCGTTTTTAATAATGGATCGTCACTACATAGTAACTTTCATCGTAAATGTGCATTAATTATGTTCAATGCAGAGCACCATGGTTTTCTTTTCTCACACTGCTGTGTGCATACAGTATTGTGAGGAAAGATTTTGCCCCTTTCAAAATTTCAGAATATGAAAACCACTTACCCTGTGTATAATACAGTGGGACAAGGCATCAATTTCAGTCGGTCAGCTACTTCCCACTAACCCTGTGGGTGCAAAGGAGGCCTCAGATGGACTTCAGAGCTATAGTGCCCATTCTGGTATATGGTACAGGATTACCACATTAATAACAAATCCATATAGAATATTACTAATTAAGAAATATAACATAGTGTTTACCATAGTATTCAGATGTCCAGATTCTTAATGAACTGTTTTGAAGCAGCAGATTTGGGACAGATTTTCTCTTAAGTATTTCTCAGCACTTAAGTCTATCTGGCTTACCCTAAAAGGCTTCTGTTTCCATGAATTTAATAGGTATACAAATAAATGTATGCAAGGGAAGAAGGAAAATAAGAGAAATTTAAATGAGGACTTTGTTACAGTGTGAGAGGTTTTTCCTGATAGCTGCTTTTAGTTTAGGATTGCAATCACTTTTGGTTAAAAGTGTGTTGGTAGCAATGGGAATATATTTAATATACCAATTCGTACATTTCAACGTGCTTCATTGTGTCTCATTTTTGCAAAATGCTGCACTGTAGAGCTTCATAAAATGAACAAATGGAGCTAATTAATGCCTTTTCACTATCTGTGCTTATTCTAATGTTTTTAGAAGTCTAAAACTAATCCTAAAGAGAATTATATGAGGATCTGATGGGATTGAAATTATATTTAATTATGTTTAACAGTTTCTCTATACAATTGCTTAGAAACTGTGCTCATATTATAGAGTGATGGACACCTGGATGATTTAATGCAGAGCCTGGCTATTTGTCTTACTGGAGCACAAACACTCCATTGCTCTTCCAGCACAGAATATATTTTCTTACTTGTAAAAGCTGCTGACCTGGACATACATGCACAGCTCTAAAAATAAGTATAACCTGTGAACAGCAAGGAGACACCAAAAATGTTGTGTGTATGAAGATTCTGAAAACCACGGGTTAAATAAAGAAAGTGGAGTTCAAGGGTCAGGGTAGAGTGCCTGGTCCTTCAAGAGCTCTGGGATGGGGATTCACCCCCTCAGGGAGCTATGTCATATCCTGGCTACCTGTTCCAGAAGTTTCTGCCAGAAGAGCTTCATTTGCACTCAGGCTCTCTAGACACAGGTCTGTCTGTGTGTTCTATATTGTCCCTTTCTGCCCTAGTACCACTGAGTCCTTCCGGCTGCTGCTCTGCCTTCTGGTTTAGGAGTCCTTTGGGTTCACTCTGGCCACTGCAGCAGCTTCTCAGAAGTGTGACGCTATTGAAATAATGGACTGCTTTCTCAATTTTCTTTAATTCAGTAAAACTTGAATTCAACATTTTAATACAAAAGATGAAGCAAAGGTATTTCTGTCAATATAATGCTTTTCACTTCTCCTTGAGTTCTTATTTTGCCACTGTCAAGCATGAAATGACAGGTTCAAGTTTCAAGGGTTTTTGTCTTGACTGTACATTTTTAATGCTGTCTTATTTTTGGTGGGTATTTTTCTTTAATTTCCTGTTGTGTGTTAGAGCTGGAACAAAACACTTGGAACTCTTGCAAAGCATGTGCTTTAGGTAATCCAAAAATGTGGCTTGGCATCTTTAATCTTTATTCATCAGTGTGACACAGCAGAAAAGAGTGGTCTTTTAGGCCTTAAAATTAAAGAAAGTGACTGAACTATCTAGAAGAAATTCTGGCAAGTTTTCTTGACATTAACCTTGTTCTTTCAAGAATAGTAGAATATTTTTAAGATGGAAGAATCAGACATGGAAAGCTTACATTCTCAGGTATTCTACCAGTTCTGGCCATGGTTAATCTCTTTTCCGAAAGGTACTCATTCCTGTATTCCAAACAATCCTAGGGTAGAGGAGCTTGCATTCATATATTTTAGATGAAAGATGGGTCATCCTAGGCTGATCTTAAAAGAGAAACAATCTTAGCATGCATTTTTCTCAAGAATGAAGAGGAGGGCTCACACCTTATTTAACCTTATTGTGTTTTGGGTTCTGAAATATTTAGTTTTATTTTAGATGGTGAGAAATCTCTTCAGAGCTTCTGAATCCCTTTCTTTTCTTGCTTAAACGCTGTAGGTTTTCTGTTTCTTTTTCTTTCTTTTGACCTGACAGCTCTTTCAATTTGCATTGTTCATAAATTTTGTCTTCACTTGACTGAAAATTTTTAACCAGGAACTTAATAATTCAACTGCCAAGTAAGGAGAGCTGTAGCTTTCCTTCTTGGGGAAAATGCTTGGTAAAGCATTCTGGCAAAGCTATGGATTCCTGTGTCATCAATTGCAAAGCCTTAGCAGAATTCCAGCTTAATTGTCACTGCAGCTTGACCAAGCTGGGGCAGAAAGTAACTCAGAAATGAAGAGGCTCACTTGATATCAAATTATTTAATGTGGAAGCAAACGAGTGTTCTGTGTCTAACCAGCACACCGTTCACCAAGGCTTATCCAAGTAGAAGGCACATAAACATTATACATAAATACAGCTGTAAATCTTAAAACAGTCATGCTGTTGATCATGTACAATAATGAGATTAAAGTTAAATCTAGCTTGTTCTTTCATGTAGTTGAGGATTAGATGGATCTCTGAGCATCACTTACATTCAGCAGAAGTGCTTCATAGAGGACTGTGCAAGAACTACCTTTGAAAGCCAGGCACAGGTACTTTCAAGGCATAATCAGGATACAAAATAATTGCATGTGGATAAGTAATATCACTTTAACTTTGTCTCACCTCCTAGGTATCACTCAGCTGAACAGTATCCTGTCTCTCTGAGCTGCAGAATTACCATTTGAACTTTTGTTTCTTTATCTCAATCTCTGCTTTCTTTGTGGTTGGAAGAGCTGTGGAGCAGAAACTTCACCTCAAGTATGCTCCGCACTAGACAGATATTCACAAAGACCACGTCAATATGTGCAGTGTATTTATTGCTTTGTGCTGTTTTTGCCAGCATCTGGAAGATGTGCAGAATATTTTACTGATCATCTTCTCTTTAGTGTCAAGAACAATTCATTGCAACTCCCTGTGCATAATACAGTGAAAAAAAAATCAAAGAAAAGTGTTTTTCCTTAAACTGTGGTGGTTTAAGCTTAACCACTTTTACTTAAAGACACTACTTTAGCAAAATTATTTTTATGTCTAGGATTGAGCTGTGTTCTTCCTTTTGAAAATAGATTGTATATCAGGAATATTTTCCAGCTCTTGAATGTGTTTATTTTTTTCCTAACCATCACAGAGAATAAAAACCAAAGAATTCTGTTTGTAAAGCCTTTGGGATGCTGAACTGCATTTTTAAGCTGACAATGAAAGTTGAATATATTTTTTTAATTCTTTTTTTCCTTGAGGATCCTTATCAAAAATATGAATGTGCAAAATAAAGCATCTAGTAGAAAATGAGGGACAGTGCTATGTACTAAATCTACTACTAGTTTCTAAAAATTTTGGCTGTTTAATTTACTTAATCAGCTGAAGCCTAAATAATGAGGTGCATTCAAATTAAATTTCTCCAGAAATATCAGCTCCTGAGTAAGAAACACTGCTGCAGTCCTTCTTCTATCCAAGGACCAAGCTGGAGGTGAGATAATTGCCTTTGAGGTGGGCAGAACTGGAGGATCTGTAAAAGCCTACACCTACCTGAATCTCCAAGTAAACAGAAATGCTGTAAAAAAGGTTTCATTTCTTTCTATACTTTTGCTGGATATGCTACTTTTTTTTCAGGAAGATATGCCTTAAAATGACCTGGGCTGGCCACTAAAGATTTATAAAAGAAAACTTTAAAATCGTAGTTAGCAGAGATCTAACTGTGCATGCAGATCTTGCAGATATTTCATTGACTTTTGTCTGAGAGTATCAGTAATGCAGTTTGTGAGCAGAGAAAGATGTGAAAGAGCTGTGCTGGTCAGCCAGCACATTCAGTCTTAACAGTGACAATGGTGTTGACTATTGTAATATGGATCAGGTTATTAATAGTGAACCAAAACTGAGAAAAAAATTACAGCTAAAGCCTTTGTAACGTGGCATTCTTGTTAGCCTGGACACGTCTCTGTGTGCGGTTAACCTTTGTCATTCGGAGAGTTGCATCTTTATTTTGCTCAGTGATGTCACTGCGTTGTCATTTGGACATCCTGTCATTCATCAGCAGGAAGCTGGGCACTCAGTCTCTGTCAGAAAGTGGTACCGGGACTCTGAAAGGTTTTTTCTCCACATGAGAGCCAGAGGTTTGTTCTGTCAGCCTGTATAATAACATATCTGCTCTGTGTTAATGAAGCTTCTTATTAAGTGAATTCTCAAGTTCATTGCAAACAGTAGAAATCCTGGGTTTGCATTGTAGTACATCAGGATTTTGCTTTATCATGCTTCCTGTTAGAACAGGGTTATTATGGGTCATCAAGCCACATAATTTACAGGATCTGAGGTCCTGGCCTTTTGTCTTTGCCTTTACAGTACGAGAAAAAGTAAGTTACAAAAGGGAAGGCATTGCAGGATTGGTTCTTCACAAACAATAATAATGAAAAAGAATATGTATAGTTTGTTAGAAATTGTTTGCATGCCAAAACCATCTTCATAATTTTCCTATAGATTTTTATTTTCAGATCTCCTTTGATTCTCATATTTACTGTAGTTTCTTTTGAAAATGGAGATCCTATTTTTCCTACCATGGATACAGCTGAACATTGTAGAAGGTTCAGCTCAAATACTGTTGGATGTTTCTTTGTGTAAAGACAAAGGGTACTAAGAGAGTCAGTCTGAGGGAGAGGAAATAGAAAAGAACAGAGTTAAAAAACCCCTACTTCTACGAAACTAAATACAGAAAGGAATTCAATACTTATGGCTTTGCATTTGACAGATGTTTTTGGATTAAGGACTGCCTAAATACTTATTGTGTTATAGAACATTAGGCTCTTTACACTTCTGCTCAGAAGTGTTTCATGAACACATCTTGCTAACATAGGCAAAAGTGACAACAGACTTTGGCCAAGTATGTGATGGTCTGGCCAGCTAGGGATGAAACCCAAGACAGCAGATACTGAAAGCGTAGAGGGGCAGATTAGTCTTCCTAAAGTTGTTTCTGGACTTCTCTTTCTATATATTTGTCTTGTCTTGCGATTTTGTGTAAAAATGGAAGATGAAAACATAATTACTTAGACTGACTTTGCTGCCTAAAGGGCTTTTGTAGACATGACTTAAAAGTCTGTTATTCCTGATGGAAATGACTCCATTAGATGCATTTAAACACAGTGGATAGGAGGAATAGATAAAGTACAACTTTCTTTTGTTGACACTACACCGTATGCCATATAAAACTTATCATATGGGCTGGAAGGAAGATGTTTTAAGCGTTTCCAGTGGGAAGAAAAGGTACATTTCTATAAAGAGAGAACAAGAAGTTGTTTGCATTTTGTTACCTCTTGCCACTGTTCTGTAATGGAGACAAAAATTCTGAATGTATTTACACTAAAAACCCTAAAGCACGCAAGACGATGAACAGATAAATACAAGATTTTAATTTCAGGGCAACAGATAAAGCATAATTTCTAACAGAATTAATTCTTCAGAATTACTCTCTTGATAAATGAAAAGGGAAAGGACACTTTTCAGGTGCAAATGTGTGAAAATTTATGCTTGCTCAAGGATTATTGTGCTGTATTCATGCTTTTAAAAAGAAACAGCTCTCTTCTAGGCCCTAAACATAGAACCCTTTGGTGCTGTGAGATATTATGTATCTAAAAAGATACAGAATGGAGACACACAAATTTTGTAGTTGAATTTGTACTTGAAATGTGGAGTATTGCTAAGCCTGAAGGCAGAGGAGGAGATAGTGTCAGGATGTCTGGAGTTTCATTCCCCAGATATTAAAGAAGTGAATCTCACCACATCCGTACTTGCAGGAGCTCCTGCCTAAAAGAAAAAAAAAAAAAAAGTCTTGTTTTAAAAAATGCAACTAAGCTATCTTGATTGTTTTGTACTTATTTTGATGGCAATGTAGGAAGGGCACAGGTTTCTCGAGTGTGTGCATACAGCTTCAGTCTGAGACACCACTGCCACAGTGAATTGAAAATATTTTTCCCTCCAGGGTGCTTGCAGATGATATGTAATGCTGTGATTTTCCTAGCGGCAGCTCGAGTCAATCTGTGCTTTAATGTTACCAAACTATAAACATGAGGATGGGGATTCTCTCACCTATATATCTATAATGTTATTTGCATATACAATTAAGGCAAAGACCGGAAAAAACACGTAGTTATAGGCTACTGTATCTCGAATCCTAGATCCACAGTTGTTCAAGTTGGCTGGAATTTACAGAGAGCATAGCTGACGTTCATTAATCCCGATGTTCTCTCTTCTCTACTTCACAATTTGTTAAGCATCTTTCATTACCTTCTGAAATATTAATTCCCTTTGTTTTCTGCTACTTCTAAAAATTTATTTCACTAGCAATTGTTAGTGACTATGTCTACTAGGAGAGAGAGTAGCTCTTCTTGAAATGGTAATTAATTTGCAAATTTAGCTATCAAAAAAGAGCCCGAAAGGAAACCACAGTAAAATTTTGTTTTCAATTAAGGCAGTATCGCCACAGTGGTGCTGTGAGATGCTGTGCAAGGCTCCTTCACATCTAGACTCTTGGAGATCAGGCACAGCACAAAGGCAATGTCTGTGACCCCTAAGGGAGGGGAAGAAGTCAACCTCAGTGTAACTGTTTTGGATGAGTCTGTCGGGGTATCATTAGCAGAGATGACTGCAGGTCAGCCAGGATTCAAAGGCATGACAGTGGAGATCTGGGAATAAGAGAGAGAAAACCAGACTTTTGCAAAGACTCTCCCACATTGTTCAGCACAACATTCTTTGGCTTTTACCGTATTATGAAGAAAAGGCACAGAAAAATAAGCAATCTGCCTTTCCAGCTACTGGAGTTAAAAAAAAAAAAAAAAAGGTGTAAAATTTGTGTGTGTGAAGAATTGAGTTGCATAATTTTCTTTGGTTAACATTTTGTACAGAAGCACATAGGATTTCTCACTTTTAGTGGCTGTTTCTGGTGGGAAAAGACATCTTGGCAGTAGGTGGCAGTGCAGCTCTTTCATTGCAGAATTTGTGACAGCAACATAAATCCAACATTTACAAAGCACAGCCTTTTCCAGATGCAGGCCTCAGGGCCTTATTCAGTCCTGCAATTCACTTCTTATTGCTGGGGATGTCTCGTTAGGAGATTAACTGTTTAAAATGCAGTGCTAATGTGAAAGTTTTAATTGGGAAATCCTGTGCATGTTAAATTAATCTTAAGTACTTTTATCTAGAATGCCTGCTTCCTTTCCACAGAGCTTTGTATTTGCAACCACCTCACATCCTTTTGCATCATATTAAAAACTTGAAATCGACCAACAATGCTTTTTACATTGCTGAAAATCCTGAAGAAAGATGGTTTCTGAAGCCTCCTAAATCCTAAAGCGCAGGGTTTGGTAAATGCAATGTGAGGGGAATGGTTGCAGTGCTGTAGTATATTGACAGACAGTTTGTATCCATGGAGAAAATGCAGGGCAAAGGTTTCATCCTAACCACAGCTTATGTTTCATAGATAAGCACGGTACGCATTAGGAAATTGTGAGAACAACTGGGATTTGCAGTTTGAAAGAAAAGATAGTACCTCGGCTAAACATTTAGGTTGAGATTTTCAAAGCAGCCTCGGGGATTTTGGAGACTGGAATCTTGGGCTGTTTATAAAATCCTCAGTCCTTAGGCCTGTTTTCTTTTCTTTAGGGCTTGTGCTGTTTTTAATTTGACCACATCATTTAGACAAGTGCAGGGAATGATATGTGATAGAAGGAATATATGTAGAAAGGAAGAAACTGAAGTTGCATCTTTGCCAAGCTATAAATTCTGTTGCAGATCTTACTTTATGTGACCATTCAGATTTTGTCTGCATACTTTTGTGGTTATTGTTGCTTTTAAAGCCTCTATCTTCCTCAGAGGCACTGTACAGTTTCTTTTTTTTCATCATCCTGGGCATTTTTTCAGAGTGAGCGCTTTGGGCAGACCACTGTATGCATATCATTTCCAGGTTTACTAGTCTGACTGAACTCAAACACAGGGATCCTTGCACAAGTTCTACATTGCTCAGTGTAGACATTACTGAGAACTCGAGATTAGTCTACAAAGCAGAAAAATGCAGACAACTGACTACGCCTTTTGCACAAATATTTTGGACTTTGTGATTAAATGGGATTAGTTACTATGGAGCAGCCTGTGCTTTTTGTTTGTTTCTCTCTTTCTTTCCTAAATGCCTGAATAAAGAAGTGACAGAAGATGTTAAATTATAAAGATCAGTCAAGCATCAAGAGGCCACTAAAGGATGGAACCAACCTACCAGGATGAAAAGTTTCTGTGTGTGTTTGTAGGTAAAGTCACTTCTGTAGATGCTGAAATAGCATCAATAGGATTTAAAGATGAAAGGTGGATATAACTATTTGAATTTGAGTCTACTGAATAGTCTCTTTAAATCATGTATAAATAATGTAGCATAGGAATTACTGTGTTCTTTATCAGGATTAAATTTAACGATGGTAAGGCTTTTTGCTATATGTGTGTCAGCTATGAAAGCTAAATTTCACATTCATCTCTTGTGTAGAATGCTTTTAAGGTAAAGAATATGAGCCATTGCTTTGCCAGAGGAATCAGAGCAAATCTGCCAGCACTGAGGTTTTCATGGTGCTTTAGCAGTTAATATTTAAAATGGAGATGCTCATGTTTGTTTTCATGATTTCAGGGATTCTGATGAAATGTTCCATCTGATCTAGTCTCAGAAAATGCAGAGAAATATGTTAAAGGGCATGATTCATGTCTTGTATTTGTATTTGCAGAGAATATGAAAAACATAAATATTCCTCCAAAATACAAACATTGTACAAATTATTGAATCTTACCTTTCTGTGTAACTCATTTTTTATAGATGTTATGTGATGCAAGCATGGTGCTTTAATACTGAAGGTGGTCTGCTTTTATTTGTCCAGAACACAAGATTATTATTTGTCCTTAAATAATAAACTGAACTGTTAGGGAGACTGATTTGCCCCCAGTCAGGGAGAAAATGGCTGAAAGCATTACAGATCTGCATCAGATAAGACTCAGTAAAGGTCTAAATGTGTAAATACACATCTATGCATGTGTGTTGGTGTGTAGAGGGAGGGGAATAAAGGCTGAAGTAATTTTAAAAGCAGATATTCAGCACAATAGGGTACTTGGAGGGAAGAGTCATGGAAACATTAATCCTTGGTAAAGGATATTCATAAAGTTCTGAGCAAGGGCTTTGACCAGAAGCTGTGGCTGAGGTCACTTGATCTGTTCAGCCTGGAGAAGAGCGGAGACCTCACTGCACTTACGACTTCCCTGTGAGGGGAAGAGGAGGAGCAGGTACCGATCTCTTTGTGGTGACAGTGACAGCACCCGAGGGAATGGCCTGAAGTTGTGTCAGGGGAGGTTTAGGTTGGGTATCAGGAAAACGTTCTTCCCCCAGAGGGTAGTTGGGCACTGGAACAGCTCCCCAGGGAAGTGGTCACAGCACCAAGCCTGACAGAACTCAAGAAGCATTTGGACAACCTTCTCAGGTGCATGGTGTGACTCTTGGGAATAGTGCTTTGCAGGGCCAGGAGTTGGACTCGAGGATCCTTGTGGGTCCCTTCCAACTCAGCATATTCTATGACTCTGTGAAACTCTGACACTCTGTGAGCCAAGCTTATCATCTTTTTCAAAATTAAGTGTCATAGGAACATTTGTAGCTGAATGCTGTCTTTTGATAAGGGCAGAGGCATGGAAGTTTGAAAGGAAGCTGATAAATGACAAATAGCCTTGCATGTAGAAAAGGGAAAACCTTGAAAGCCAGGGAAAGGATGGTCTAGTATCACACTGATGCCCAAAAAAAGATTGGTAGCAATTTCATGGATAACCTGCAATACTGACAAATTAAGATTTACTTTAAGCCTTTTAGTTAATGATGAACAATTTGTGAATATCTGTGGTTTAGGGTAAGTTAACCAATTAGACCTTAGAAACAGTATGTGTCCAGATTTTTAAATAATGACTAGAAAAACCTGCTTAGAACAGATACAAGAAGTTGCTAAGTTAGAATTGATAATATTGGCTAATGCTCAACTTGTATTTTAAGCAAGGAAACTGGATTTTAATTCATATTCTGGATCAGGTTTTCTCACTTCTCCAAAGTCATGTTGCTATCAAAGAAGATGTACCAATTGACCTCAACAAACATAGCTTCTTTCTTTGCATAACCTTTAACAGAACTCTCCTGAGAAGTGCCAAAACTCTAAAAATGCATGTTTTCCTGTTTTTTATATTTTCTACTTGACAAGTGTAGAAATGAACCTATTTAGATTATTGTTAGAGTCCTGTAAACGGGTGAAAAGTTACAAAGGTCACAGTGTAGAGTCCCCAAATTACTTGATACAAAGACCCTTTCCTGAACAGTCAATGGATGCATCCACACTGTTTGTTGCCATTGCCCAAACTATAGATCTGTGGAATATAACACAGTTTCAGTTCAACAGCCATGGGGAACACATTCTTACACTCCAGCTAGTAATGTGGTCTTGTCTGCAGGATGTGGTTGCTTTGTTTTAGCACTGTACTGGCACAGCCATGTGCCTTTCAATCAGTTCCAAAGCTGGGCAGTTTGCTGACCTCTGCTCAGGACAAGAGATGTCTTTAAGCACTGTACTGTTATCAGTAATCTCATTTCACATAACACATAATACAACATGAATGAATTGGGATCCTTAGATCACAGTCATTTCAGCTACTGTTAATCTGTTCTGAGCAGCTAATCTAAACATTGAAGGTTCTGTATTTTATTACTATTGCTACTTCCCTGACCCATGCAGTCCCCTTGCTTGTTTCATTGATAGGACATTAATAACTAGTCATGGAAAAGCATTGTTTAGTTTCATTTGTCAGTCAGTTGAACAGCTGCAGTGTATCGACACTTTTAGTCCACTTAATTAAGCCCCAAGCTACAAACCAAAAGCAATTATTTGCAGCAATCAATAAATATTAAATATAAGGTATTGGACACAAACTCACGATTCCATGCTACATTGTAATAAAAGATTTTTGAAAAAATTATTAAAGCTTGACTATATGCTTCCTTGGAGGGCATAATTTACTGAGAATTTGATAGCACAAATGTGACAGAATTTCCTCTATGGGACTACTTCTGTAACTTCCTCATCTGAAATGGTTCATAAAACATGAAGTTTGCAGGAATAAATAGTCATGTAAATAAATACATTATCCATACAGCAGCCAAGGTGAAAATTTAGTTTAGCTTTTCAGATTAATGCACTACCAAATTTGTGAATCACACTCTTCTAACTCTTACATTCCTAGATATCAGGTTGGATTTTCAGTTGTCTCTATATCCATTGTTTAACCTTAAGTAGTTATTTTAATAATGGCTCCTACTGAATATTAAAATAAGGCAGACCTTTCATTGCTAGTTTGTCATGCGTTGAATTAATCACAGTTGAACAACTTTTTAAAACTATGCCTCAAGAGTTTTCAAGCTATTAAATATTTTTCTATTATAAGGACTCAGAATTGTTCACTGCAGAGAATAAAGTACCACTTTTGCATACATTACACAAACACTTAGTGCTTCATGAATCCACAATAAATTTTCTTGCTGATTACTCATGTAATCTAAGGATCTCCTGCTGTTTTATGGAGAGTCTTATTAATTTCATTCAAGTAGTAAAATTAGCACCTGTAGAGAACCCTTTATGGCTTTTAAACTTTTATCATATTTATAAGAACCTGCTTCATTTATCACGTAACAGTTGGTTTATCTCTCAAAGTATTTATTGATTCTTAAGGATGTTTAATGAGGTGGAAAAAAAGTTTAAATAAAAGGAATTATCATATCAGTAATGCTGCTTATCAGTGATTGACTCAGGTAGGATCACAAAATTTGGAAGCTAGACACTTTTAGGGTTGAACACTGAGAATTTAACTGTTCCTTTTAAAGCCAAAAGGAGTGCTGAGACAGTAGTGTGGAACCTCCTCGTCTGCTCCTGTAAGTAGAAACTAAATGAGGTACTCATTTCCTGGTGTGTATGTTGAGATTCTGTTCTTGAAGAGTCAGAGCCTTAACTGGGGAATTCAGTTATAAAAATAACATAAATGGATTGTAGAATACCAGAGACTGACGATGAATCTTAGAAAGGGGAACATCAGGCCACTGAGAAAATTGGCCTTCCTGCTGAGGCAGAGAGCAGAAGAGACGACTTGAATCCTTCTTTGATAATCAAGCTTCTGCCACATATCTGCACAATATTGCATTTTTCTTCTCTCAATGACTGATCCCCATTAATGCAAGTTTTTAGCAAATGTAGTACTTTTGTAGTATGCACATATGTAGTCTGAGATGAAACATGTTAGAATTAAGTGCTAATGTTATAAGGAGGGCAATAAGCTTAGAATACCTGAGTGAATACAGCTGAATATTGTGGTATGGTTTACACACACAAAAAGTGTTTCAGGAAAATAACGCAGTGTCTTTTTCCCATGAATTAAATTCTGTACCTGTGGCTCAGGGGTAATTCTATATTTCTTTTGGGAACTGCCTATTTCCAGTTGTAGATGTGACTTGACAACAAAATCAGAGTATCACTGGAGGTGTTCAAGGCCAGGTAGGATGGGGCTCTGAGCAACCTGGTCTAGTAAAAAGTTCCCTGCCTGTGACGGGGGTGTTGGAAGTAGATGATCTTTAAGATTCCTTCCAACCTGAACCTTTCTATGATTCTGTGTTAGGTCCCAGAATACAGATTTCTTTATGTTGGACCGAAGTCCTTCATTAAAACCCCATGCTCATCAGAAACAAATTCTGTCTAAGCATTTGTTGTATTATATCTAGAGGCTCTGGTCACAATGTTGCTCGGTATGTTCAGATGGCTGTGGTACCTAACCCCGTGTCTATTCCATGTATGTGCCCATCATGGGGCTCTTTTTCAGAGCAGGGAAAGGGATCAGGATTGCTTTGTTGATGTACTGTGAGAGATCAGCTTATGACATGATAACATCAAAGGCAATGAGAGTCTTTTGGGATGTGTTGTTTTCCTACCCTTACCTTGGGCACTGCTTTTAGGAGTCCATTAATAATAGTACCCAGTCTGTGGGGGAAACGGGAGGATGCTTTTCGTGCCCCTTTGCTCCTTCAGGCCTGTTACAACAGCTTTTGAGAATTTTGAATTCCCTTTGGATGTTAAGGAAAGCATGTTCTTGTTGCTAAGTCTGCCTTGTTTAGAGTCAAGACAGAGATTTCTCAGGAGGTTATTCACAGATCCACCCTGAGGGTGGACAGCCATGAGCAGCATGGAAGGTGGGAGAAATTGGGCCAATTTTTGAAGGATTATTCTGCTCCAATGGCTTGGAAATTCACCCCTGAACAACTCAAAACACCCAGATAAAGTAATAAAAGAAGTGAAAGAACAGAACTGTAGCAGAAGTTTGTATGGCGAGCACCATCGTCAAGAGCTGATGTGGTTTTCTCCAATCTTTAGCAGCAAAGTGCAGGCCACAGGTTGCTTTTAACTGGAAAGGGATGCAGAACACCTGGAACTGACTGCCCTAGGGGTGGAAACACAACCCCACTGTTTGCCATGGACTGATCCAGGCTGCACTGGAAGAGGGTGAGGCTCTAGAACACTTGCAATACATTGATGACCCCACCAAGCAGCAAGAAAGAAACACAGGCTTTCTTAGGCACTGTGGGTTTTTGGAGGATGCATATTCCAGGCTACAGTCAGATTGTAAGCCCTCTCTATCAAGTGACTTGGAAGAAAAATGATTTTAAGGGGGGTCCTGAACAGCAAACTTTTGAACAAATTAAATGGAAGATTGTTCACATAGTAGCCCTTGGAGCAGTCAAGTCAGGACAAGATGTGAAAAATGTGCTGTACATTGCAGTCAATAAGAATGGGCCTTCCTGGAGTCTCTGGCAAAAAGTACCCAGAGAAACTTGAGGATGACCCCTGAGATTCTCAGTTTGGGAATGCAAAGGATCTGAGGCCTGTTACACACCAATTGAAAAATAGATCCTGGCAGCTTATGAAGGGGTTTGAGCTGCTTCAGAAGTGACTGGCACTGAAACTCAGCTTCTTCTGGCACCCTGACTACCCCTGCTGGGCTTGATAGGGAAAGGGAAGGTCCACTGCACACATCATGCCACTGATGGCATGTGGGGTAAGTGGGTGGTACTGATCTGCTGATCACACAGCAAGCTTGAATAGGTAACCCCAATCACCCAGCAGCTGTGGAAGTCATCACAAAGTGGCCTGAAGGTGAAAATTTCAGTCTATGATCAGAGGAGGAGGAGAAAAAGGTGAATGCTGAGGAGGCCTCATCATATAATCTGACAATATCAGACAAACTCTTTGAAAGGCCTTCTTAGTATTGCCCATGTCCTTATTCTCCTCTGTTGAAATTGTGATCAGAACAGTGTTGACAACACACCAATGTTTTAGCTGTTGCTGAGCAGTGCTTGTACGGTGTCAAGGCCTTTTCTGTTTCTGCCCATTTATGGGATTTGTGTATTCATCTTTGGAAAAATGATGACCAATACGACTTCCTGTGTAATGAGGACATGAGAGATGTGTGCTGCCATTTAGGAGTCATCTAGGACTATTGATAGCAAAATGCAAGCAGTCTAGAAGTTGTTTTATGCAATATATATGTATTACTGTGATGAATCATTTATTAGAAAACATGACTGAAATAATTTTTTGGTTTTCTGAAGATCACCTAGAAATAACAATGTAGGTCATCAGAAAAGTATATCTGAAGGCAATTAAAAAAATTCACTTTAAATTATATGAAATCACAAATTTTGGTGCAAATTCTCTATAAATAGAGTAGAGGATTAAATCTCTCTGTGAAGTTTTGGGGTTTTTTTCTTTGATCCTGCAGTGAAATACAAAAACTAATGAAAGTGAAGAAAGATTTTGGAATGGCACCTGGTGGAAAAGCAACAAACTGATATCACAAAAGTTGTGTGTGCAAATATTAACATCTGCTCTCTTCTCCCTCCTTTTTCCTCATTTGGATTATATATGCATATTTTGATATTCATTTTCAGACATTCTAGTCCATTGACACAGAAATGAAATGGTCTCCTTCCTGAACTGATTTTTTTCTCTTATTGACGTAAAAGTTCAGAAATACTAACAATGCTTGATTTAAAATATATGAAGGCATTACAGTAAGAATTTAAATGGCAGCAGTTACATAATTCCTGTTACGAATAATTTTTACCTGAGACTTAACTTAATAATTACAGCAGTTAAGTGTAATTATCCTGCCTCTTAAGGTACCTTATTACTGCTTTTTAACAATAAGACAAAGTATGCCGAAGTTAATTATCAGAACAATAATTTAGTGCACATTTTGGTCTTGTTAGAAATACAATAAAATCTTGGAGAAATGATCTTTCCTATGTTAATCAGTCATTCACAAAGCTGTCTTTCATGTTTCTTACTCCTCTGAGAAGTTCATAAGCTTGGTAATTGGAGAAGCACCGAATGACAGAAGAGAATGTATTGCTCAATTTCGGGGTCTGGTTTTCGCCAAATACTGAAATGCTTTCAAAGGCTGAGTTAAGTTTCCTCACAGTAATATAAATGTCACAAATTTTAATAATTCCCTTTAAACCCCCTTCATTCTTCTGATCCCAAAGCTCTCAGATGTACAAATTTCTTACCGAATTAGTATGTCACCAGATACCAACAGACAAGGAGAAACTTCAGCTTTTTCTGCTGTGTTTTCTATTTTTTTGAATCAGGGCATGTTGGATTCATATACCTTCTTGCATCTGGCCATAATTTCATAAAATTGGCAAAACTCCATCTTTTTGAAAAAATAAAATTTTTGATAAAGTACATCTAGCAAATCTAGTTTTTATTAGTAGAATAGACATTGATTTTTTCAATTATTTTTGTAATAAAGTCAAGTGACACTGGTATTCCTTCCCTCATGAATAATTGTCTTTCTGTCTGTATTCAGGTGAGATAAAAATGAAGCAATCCTCTCTGTGAAAGAGACACTCTAAATGGAACTCTATCACAGAACCCTTAAGAATAAGTTAATTAAAATGAATTTTTGTTTATTGATTGTGGACTTGGAGAATTTTCTCTGCAAGTGTAAGACTGTATGAAGAAAGATGAAAACTTTATCATCTGATGTATCATATTAGTGGAGCAAACCTTTTAATACTTTTGCAGACACCCTGAATAGTTGTCGAATTTTCTAAGATAAATATTGTATTTATACAATATTGTATATTGTACAATTGTATTTATACAATGGAACTCACTAGACTCCTTTTGTATTGAGATATTTGTCCACTGTAAATATATAATAAGGACAAGGCAGGTTTTAAATTTGTGATCTAAATTTGTATAACCAGCAGCCCAGGCCTGTCTGGTGCTTTGTGAGCTAAATTTGACTGACAGTATTTGACAGCCATAATAAGAACTTAAATTTGTAAAAAAGGTATGTTGTTTCTAAAAAAAAAGATTTCATGGAATTTTGAACTAAGGGGTTCCTAGGTGTTAAAAAATATGAGTGGAAAACCAGTGTGACACATAAGAGGAAGACAGTCTCTGTGAGGCTGTCTGCTTCTCATAGCATATAAAATATTATTAGTTTTTACAGATGCAATGAATATCTGCTGACCATGTGGTACAAAGTATTTATATTCAATATATCTTTTCTATTTTATATCGTAGCTTTAACAGTATTTGAAAGGGCCACTTTCTGGCTGCAGTTTAGTTAATTCTTATGCTTAACATTCCTACATTGCTTACAGATAATAATTTTGACTCTGGGAGATTAGTAGTGTGTTAATATTTAACTCAATTCCACTTTACATTGCTCGAAATACCATTTGTATAGAGCTGGCTTTTGGTCTTTGCAACAGCATAGTTATATCTGAGTTTTGTATTTTGTTACTTAAAACCCCCAAATGAGTGTAAAACTGGAGATTCACTTTTCTTAATAGTACCCTCTATAACGGGAGAAAAGGGAGTCTTCATGATTTTGCATTTTGTTCTTCTTAAGTATCTGTGGAACAGCTGGTGACAGCAAGGGTGCTGAGTGTTGCACCAAATACAAGGAACAATTACAAAGATTTGACGGTATTAAAATTTCACTTTAGCAAGACTTTTACTGCAATACAGTTTAAGCAGTCTATTTGTCATATACAATGAGAAACATTAATTGTCTGGTTTTTTTTAAGGTCCTTTTAGGAGCCCCTTCTGCAAGTGAATTTCACATGTTGCCTGTGTGGATCTGAAAATTATATTATGATAAACATTATAGAAAATGTATAGATTGCTTTTTATGATAATTGAGAGATATAATTATCTGGATTTTTTTTTTTTAATCACCAGAGTTTTTAAAATGACTGGAAAATTCTTAAAATGTATTTTTCATCCTCAAAGACAATGCCTTTGAAATATGAGTGTCACTTCAACAGCTTATTTTCTTTCCAATTTATTTTTATTTCACAGTGCTATTTCACAGTACTATTGTGGCCAACATTGTAGGCTTGCTTGAATGGACAAAGCTCCACTGAGACAAAGGCCTGAAAAAACATTTAGACAATAAATTCTTTGCTGCAGTTTTGTGATTTTACAGACAAGTTCTGTTCTCATATGTATATGTTCTCATATTCTTCAGAACTCCTAGAATTTAGTCTACTCATGTGAATGATATCCTAAAATTAAACAATGGCATTAATAGTAAAATAAAACTTGCATACAGGAAAAGAGAAGACATAATGCAGGATAAAAACATTATTGTGCTTAGAGATAAGTTTCCTTTGGCTTTTATTAGACATCGGTTAATTTCAGTGGTAGCTAAGCTGTCTTTTTCTGTGAAGTAGTGTACCTTACAGCCCATATCAGCTTAGGAATTGCACATCCTCTCCTGAAGTTCTCTCAAAATCTGATCACACTCCCCTTTTGGGAATACAAGTTTTAGGAAAGCAAATAAATGTATGCGATGTAAGTGCATAAACAGTGCATATTACCTCACCTTTCACTCCTGTCTTTTTAAGTCCTTCACTCAATCTCTCTCTTTGCTGATACTAGATTTTGGGGCATCACCTGGCCCACATCTCTGACATCCCTGCGTGGCAGTTCAGCTCAAGCACACAGATGCTCTTTTCAGTAAGAGTGGAGAGGATGTGGTGATGCATGCCCTTATCTCTGCAGATAATCAGGCTGTTGTAGGATGCATACATTGATTCTTCAAGTCAGACTCTGTGATGAAGGATTGTTTTCAATACTGTGTGGCACTGACTGTACTTTGAATGAGCTGTTTTGACTAAAAACTCAAAAGTGATGTTCATGGGTTTTTTTAAAGGGAAACAAATAAAATAGCTTAACAGCTTGGAAGGTAAGGAGTGTTCTACAAGGGCCGTAAAGTTATTATGTGAAAAATGCAAATCTCAAATATCTTCATTCAAATCACCAGCAGGAGTGGGCTGGATTATGCCAGTGATTCCGTTATATTTTCCCATTCCAACTGATGGCATGACAAAGCTAAAGATCACAAAGCTAATCTAAAATGACAAAACCCCCAAAACAAACAGACAAGCAAACCTGAAACAATCTTGCTGAAAAACCCAAAAGCTTTATTTGTAGTTTCTTTAAGTAAGCCCGGCATTTCATCCCTTTGTCTGAATGCTATTTGATTAGAACATAGCATAGACACCACTGCTCGAATAGGAAGGAAAATCAGAACAGTGATTGGGTTAGAGGCGGTCGTAAACTTCTGGTTTCTTTCTTGCCTTTTTAATAGAAGATACTAAAATACTAAATAGCTGTCTCGACTGAGGAAAAGATGACTGGCTGCCAATCAGTTTAAGATATTCCATGTACATATTCTTATTATTAGGAGGACTCCTTGAGTAAGATAAAATATATACTGAACAGTAACATCTAGGAACTGTAATAATATTCAATGGCTTGGAATTGTCAGCTTATTTAGGGTGAGGAAGGGAGGAAAGTTCAAAAGATATGGACGAGGAATTAGAACAAGGTTAGCATGCCACACATGAAGAGTTTAGTGTCTCCTAATAGTAAAATCTGAGCAAATTCTGCATTGTTACCGCAGCAAGCATTAGCGTAGCTGTGTTGCTCTACATGATAAGTAGTGTAGCAGGAATTGACTTGAAACACAATTACATTTTTAAATTAAAAAAAGGATCAGTATTATTCAACACAAATATCATGGAAATGTCAGAGCTCTGTGGAAGAAGCAAAAGAAGAATCCTTGTTCTAACTTAAGATCAGCAGCCACTTCTGGAAATAATGGGATGTGATAAAGCCACACTGATTGCCTTTTATTTCTGGGGGATGTTTCTCAAATGAGGAAAAGTCATTGCTGCATTAAAGAAGAAATCATGAACAATGTCTGTGTATATGTGCAGGATGATAAACAGAATATAAAATGTGTCATCTTTACATCTTCTGTTCTTAAGAACCAGACTTTACATAGTACACAATAAGGTTAGATAAAAACTGGGTTTATTGCTCTGTCAAGACTTTCATGAGAAATTGAAAGCTCTGTCTGAGAGTAACATAGAATGAGGAAACGTGCTTGAAAACTAGCAGGTTGACAGCCAATAATATTATTTTCTTCCCATCTTTGTTTCTGAACATCTAACACACTACTGTCTTTCATATGGTTTTTTTGTGCCTACAGACAGAATACAGAAAATTCATATTTTAAGAATCAATTTCATAAAATTTAGCATACTTATTAATAGGATATACTAGTAATTAAAAATGTAAATAATTACAAGTGGAAAAGAGATAAGGCTTGTGAGAGCCTCCTATGTTTGATTTGGAGAGAAGAACAATTAAAAAAGTTATTAACAGCTTTAAGGACTTGTTAACCAAAGTGGGAATGTTACAATAAGTTTTCTTTCCTGACTATAGGTTGAATATTGCAATTTTGGTTTAATTTCAATAATATATTATGAATAATGTGAAAGAACAGGGTCTTTTCCATAACATTACTCACAAACCTACATAAAAGTCATGTTTCTCCTGCTCTTGAGGTTGTTTTATTGTCTATGTGTCACCACAGCTGAGTCGTCATTTTTGAAGGAAAGTTTCATAACCCTTCTGGAACTCTAGTTTGACACTTAATTAGACTTGGCTGCTCTGATGAGATTGCAGCAGTAATTATGTCTGCATATCCTTTTTCACATGAAATATTTAGTCATTAGACATTGTCAGCTATTTTGGCCTTTTGAGAAGAGAGAGCCAGCAAACAATTCTAACAGCATTTGAAATAAATGTCTAATTGCCTGCTGCATATCTAATTAAAATTTAAATGTGGACACTGATGAACATTCTTAGACATTTTGAGAAAAGTAATCTGAAATAATTGAGAAATCTGGTCACTTTGTAGATACCTGCCATTGTGCAAGTGTAAGCTTGACTTGTCATTCTAATTACAAATTCTAATCTGTTTGTAACTGGATCTTGCCCAGTGCTAAATGATAGAGGTGACACAGATGGCTTTACCATAAACATTGAATAGTACACATTACATCAAATACTGAGCTTCATATTTCTATAGAGCACGGGGTGGAACTATTGACCACAATGGGTATTGTTAAACTGTGCAATTAATATTGACTAAGTACATCAAAAGTGATGCTAATGACTCCTTGTCAATTAGTTTGGGTTGTTTTTTTTTTTAACATCACAAATTGTCTGTACATTTATTGCATGATATTTTTAGTTGCTTTTTAATGACTTCATAATTATAGGAATGCTTTTTCTACATCAGTGAACTTTTGGACATATTACTGCAGCCATGGTTAGTTAAATATATGAGATATTACTCCAGATTTGTTGTGATCAGAAGATGGAAGGTGTACATTTAAAGATGTTGTATATACTTACTTATCACAGTATTATCCAGAGGACAACTGAACTCTTAACAAAAAATTTGTTGTGTACTGTACTTTATTATCTTTTTCTGCATTTCTAGCACACTGTCTCCCCCTGTGTATCTCAGACTCATGCAAATTATTTAGAAACACCTATTTATATGATTACATCCTCCCTGGTTGGCATTGCCAAACAATCAGAAGTCAGTTTATTACTTTCTTGAAAGGAAACTCACCACAGCATTAGCCATTCCTTGCCCGACTATAAAGATAGATTGCTTGTAGAGATGACTTAAGTCAGACAATCGATCTGAATGACTCAAACTTATAGAATTTTTAATCAAAGTATTTGAGATGTATCAAGAATTCTTATTTTGAAAGAATGTGATGGCTTCATAAATCTTCCGGTTGTTTAGTGTCCTTTATGTTATCACACAAATAAAAGGAGTAGCAAATAGAGTGTAAACTCTAAAGCATATTATTGAAACTTCCAATTTGCACTGTGATCATAGTTCTGGATGAATTTTGAGCTATGTTTTATAGCAAACAAAAGAAATGGGACTGGTATTTCTAGGTCTTCATTCTGCATGTTGGCAATTTTTGGCAGTGAGAGAAAGCAAACCTGTGTTTCAAAAGGGATGCACAGGATGCACTGAGTGCAGGGTTTTAAGAGAGTTGGCATCCACCCATCTTATCTTATGTAGCATCAGCTCTTAGACAAATTTATGTGACACTGAGCCAAACATTAATCAAGGCTTAATTGATTTGCCATTATGAGGCAGAAAAAGTAGGTCTTCCATGCAGAACAGGTGTTTTGTTATTCCACACGTGCTGTGAAGAATGGACTTTCTCTTTAGAAAAATAACAAAAAGATACTTTAGAAGATAAAGGTATCATCTATTGTACAGATTCAAATCTAAAGCTTCAAATAACTCAATAGATAAATGCTTAATATAACTACTGCTGGCTGGCAGTTCCTCAAAGGGGAGATTAGAAAAATAATTTGTCATTAAGTTCTTCATAGCAAGAGGTTTATGCATGGAAATCCAATGCTTTGAGTAGCTCTTCAACCAAAATAATAACCTAAAAAAGTGATATTACAGAACAGAATTTTGGAAGTTGATAAAGGATCATAAGCATTATTATCAAAGTTGTTAAAAGTATAGTACTACACCTTTCTTTAATTTTCTCTCATCCGCTCTAGGTAAAGTCTTCTTATACTACTTTTATAAATAAATTCTGTTTTGTCACTTTCTATATAGTTCTAATAAATGATAAGATTTTTTTAAAGTTCACATTTAAATTATATGTCTTGTTTCAGTTATGCCATTCCTTACATAAAAATTCTAATATAAATATGTATGTTTGTTAATAGTAACCACAGAGTTGAGGAGACTTAACCGAGCTGGATTCAAAATTCTGTTAATAGGCATGGAAATACAATAATAATTTTTCACATTTGGAATCAAACAGCACTGCAGATTAATAATTTCAATAGACAAAACTAATGGTTGATTTACAAAGATGAAACAATATATATTACTCTTCTGTTACATAGAATGCTTTCAGAAAACAGAAATAAAAACTTGTTTAGGTTGCTCTTTGGTTTCTTGCTGTATGATAACTTGAAGTCCTCGTCATTTTTAAACTTTTTTCCAGTAAATGTTTTGATAACAAAAAAAAAGAAGACTCTTGTTAGTGCTTATGTTAATAAAGATGATAAACATGCATAAAGTTTTTTTTTGACTAAAAGGTAAATAGGTGATGATTTTTCTCTCATATTAATCCTTAAATATTTGTGAAAGTGGGAACAAAAAGTATCGCATGGCTTAACTTTGAAGCCAACGTTCAGTGGAGAGGATGGCACTTTCTCATGTCTTTGAAACACGCAGTATCCCAGAGGGATTCCTAAACACTTCAGAAAATACACAGCAGAAATCTGGCAAAAGAGCCAGGGTGGAACAATGTACCAGCCAAAAACTATCTTAAAGCTTGTAATCTGGAAATTTGGATGGCCCCTAAAGGTGTTTGAGAGCTCATGATTAAGGCTGTGCAAATGGAGGGCTTGCGGGGTGAGTTAGTTGGATCAAACAAAACGAGTTTCCTGAAGCTTCTTTATTGCAAAAACATTAAGATCCCAATGTAACTGTGCTGCTGTAAGCATGTGACAGCTTGATACAAAAGTAAGTTGCACATAAATCTAGGGAAGCTAGTGTTTACTTCTTCAGTTTCTAAATCCTCAATTAATATTTGTATCCTGCATCCATGGGACTTCTCTCAACAGGACATACTACGTGAAGATTACTTAAGGTTTGGAAACCGTTAAGAAATTGGAAAGAGACATTTGACACTGTCAACAAATGGTCATTAGCATTAAAGAACACGTTAAAAATTGTCATTTAACAAGTCAATAGAAAAATTAGTTTTCTAGAGGAAAAAATTGGACAGCTTTTCCCTCCCAAGACTATTTTCTTGTATTCAGAAAAAGAACAGTTGAATTGACAATAACTCATATAAAATCTTTTTATTCTTCTTATTGAAATATCTTTTAGCAGGCAAGAATTTAAACAATTTGAAGTCAATCTTGAGTTTAGAGATGTAGTTTTGAATTATATTAATATTTCCTGACTTTAAACATTGTTTAGGTGTTAATGCAGAAGCCCTAACTGGGACTTCAGGAGAGAGGTGGTACAGAAAACTGCTGACAAACAGCTTTGAGGAGCTGGAAGAGAGTAGGCTGACTGCAGCCAGAGTAACCTTTGCCCTTACAGAATGTGTAAAGGAAAGTTGTAGTTACATCAAAAGGAAGGGAAAGTTGTCATGTGGGCATTAAAAGTAATCGTGGGAGTTTGAACATCATCAAAAACGGTCAGAGTCAATCAAAGGTTCCTTGAAAAGTCCTCTAAAATATCTTTTATTTCCAGACTTAGCAGGCTGATTATCTGCTTTGTCTTTTATTTAGGTTTTAGTTGCCCTCCTGTGTATAAGACTGAGGGAAAAAGTGTGGGTTAACTGAAGACACCTGTGAAATGGGAGAAACAGAGACCTGTTCTGTGCTATCGCTGGAACGCTCCACCTTCCCTTCTGAAAAGGGGCGGCTATTAAAAAGAAGGTAAAGGTGACAATTATATTTGCCATTACAGATAGCTAGATAGATGCTAAGAATAAAGAATTATAAACAGAAACATGTGAAATTACTTTCTGCTTGCCCAGACCAGCAGATATTGAGGAGGCACAGATAACATTGTCTCTAGCTACGGATGTCAGTCGTAAGGGTCTGAGGCACAGAGCTGCAGTAGTTTAAAATAGCTGGCCCCATTGCACATTATTTCTAGACCCATTTAATTCCTGGCAAGAATAGCACTGACCCAGATTTCTAAATAATGGTGTAAGACAATTTAGTTTTACTGCTTGCAATTTTAATTAGGAAACTGTTTTTCTTATTCGGGTCATATGTTTCATTGAAGTAGGAAATGGTCAGCTAAAACAAATGTCTCAAGAAGCTTGAGCTAGAGCTAGTACTCAGCAAAGTTATATCATTTAATTATAACAAGCAAGGGATATGCAGTTTTCCCTGATGTTGAGGATTCAATTTTAGGAAACTTTTAAAATTCATTTCAATATTTATTTGGATTCATGTGCAGATACACACACTTGTGTAAATACATCCTCTGACTGTAGGACTATACTGTGGCAAAGGGAGTTCACTCAGGCAGGCAGAGTAGCCCACTATTTTGCTTTCATAGTAACTTAACACAGGCTAAAATTTAAATAAACAGATGTGACCCACCTGGATAGCCAGGAATTGTCTCTACTAAATGGGAATGAAGCTGTTTGATTTGAACTAAGAGGAGTAAAAGGCAAAAGACTAATAAAGAGCAAAGTTTGAAGGCACAGTAGAATACTTTCTAGTTACTCCTGTGTGGTCTTGACCCTTGTTCCTTTAGGATAACTGAAGCACTTCACTTTCATTGTTCCCTGAGTATCTCATGAATATTTCAGTTCCAAATGGTTGAATGTTGTTTTTATTAGTCCATTTAGATTGCAGCACAAATATATTTTCCTGCTCGTGGCTGAGATTTGGAATAAGGGAATATTTGTGGCATGAGGCAATAAACAGAAAGAAATGCATAGTGTACACTTCAATACAGTTGTAGCAATTGAATGCTTGTTACAGTTCACACTCACAGTTCTTCACAGATATGGGACTTGACCTAATGTACCTTTTATTTTAGTATTAATTTTTTGCCAATAACACTGTTTGCTTCTCTCGCTGAAAAGTCATCAGACTGTGAAAAACAGATAATCCTTACAGTCATTTGTTTTTGTTTTTTCCAGTGCAGTTTCTTGTTTGCTTTTTCAGCTGTCCTCAGCGCTCCAGTGGACATCATTGAGAAGAGCAGTTGTGCTGAGCCATTAGCAAGAAACATTTGTAAAGCGTGTTTGTCATGCATGAATTTGATTATCTTTTTTTTGTAATTGATAGTATACTGTGGGCACATAGAACAGATCCCTGTCCCATTGAGATATCAGATAAACAAAAAAAAGAGGATCTATTATATATCTGATGTAGACCGGTCAATTGACCTATGCATAGTTTTCTTTTTTTTTTTTTTTTCATTTTTAAAAAGATTTAATTATTATTCTTTCTTACTGGTGAAGTTACTGAGGTTTGGTTATTTTATAATTAAGGCAGACAAGAGGCCTCAGACATTCCCTCTGGTTAGGTTTGCTGAAATGCATGACAAATATCAGAGTGTGATTTCCAAAGAAGCTTATTTAAAAATATTTTACATTGGTAATGAGAGGCAGGATGCTACAAGACACCAAATCCCTTTTATGATGTATTCTGCCGGAATTTGGCATGGAGAAGTTTGTTAGGTACCAGCATCCAGTCTAAATAATCAGGTTACAGAAATGAGAAGATTCCTAATGAGTGGTTTCAGCAGTGGAGATCTCAGATAATGAATGGCAAGACCCAGAACCAGAAACTGATAGATACTGTTCCAGCATCCAGAAGTATCTGCATTGTTTCTAGAATTTCTTCTGGGACAATGGAATGTAATTAGGTTGTTGATGCAACACCTAGTTTTCTGTGTTGACCGTGATTCCCTTTGGGGTTTGTATTTGATTCCAAGAAATTAGAATATTGTTGTTTGGGACTAGGACAAGATGTTTCATGAGTCTCCCATGAGATTTATGCACGGCAAGCTTCTGTAGTAAACAATCTTCACCCATCCTCCTAATCTTTTTTTTTTTAGCAAAATATAGTTGGCCTAGGGGCACATCATACTTATCCACCAAGCAGCATCTGTTTAAAAACCAGAACTAAAATTCACAGAATCTCTGTCACCAAGAAAAGAGAAAAAAAAAAAAAANAACTCTAATTATATGGGATTTCAATTATCCTGATGCTGAAAACAATGAGAACTGTGGAGTAGTTAAAAAAAAAGCAAAAAAAAAAAAAAGCAGGTTTGAATATGTGCATGGATAAGCTGATTCTTTAGAAAAGGGCCTTAAGTTATAGATTTAAAAAAGAACATCAATGGAATATTGTTACTGCCAATCAAATCAGATGTCTCTGAAGGGTGTCCAGCCATATGCATTGGAAAGAACACTATTCTTTCCTCATTTTCTTGCTGGCACAAGCAGCAGTCTGCTGATTTTCACATAATTAAGGATTGCATGATGAAGGCAACAGGCATATTATTTGATATAAAGGCTTAGATGAAGGTGCCAGCTAAGTCTGGAAGATTCTTTAATTTGATGTGACTGCTGTCAGGAGCACAAACTTGATGAAATTAGATCTACTGGCTACCACCAGAGTAGTTGGTGAAGTGAAAAATGTAAATGCTGGGCTTAGATGGGTTTCCTGAAGTCACTGACTGTATATTTTCATATATCACTCCAGGGCTAAGAAGTACAGTGTTAACCTTCTGTGTACCAAAGTTGACAATTTGCATTTGATGAAATTCTAAAGCTTCAATAGCTTTATCTGTTTTGGATCCTGACTGTCAAAACAAAAGCAAAGCCTTACACCATTCAAAATGCTTGTCTCTTTGCATCCTTTATTGATCTGTCAGTGATGTAGGCAGGGCATACTTAACTGATATCTTACCAGAGATCAAAAGAATATGTTTTTGCAGGATATTTTAAATCACTTAGAATGTTTTATGCATCTAATCATTGTCAGAGTGGGTGTAGAGAGAAAATATCCAATATTTGGTGGGCTATCTAATAATCGCTTGTGAACAGAAAGTCCTGCCCTATTCTTCTCCCCATCTCTGACATGCACACATTACAGCAGGGCCTGGAGGCCTGTCTGACCCCTACTCTTGATTGTACAAACCCAACACACAAGCAATGAGGTCACTCTTCTCGCTTTGTGCCACGTCCTTTGGTTTCAGGTTAGGAGGATAAAATACAACACTGACAAAATAAATGGATGTGAAGTTTGTTTGCTGAAGATACAGCTGAAGACAGAAATGTGTCTGTTCTGTTGGCCCTGAGTTTGTTCTGTAGGTGTCTTTATTCTGCTGGCTGGGCAGGATATGTCTGAAGGACCAAGACCACCCTGGAACAGTTGTCACCTTCTGGTCACTGTTGGTTGTTTCAGCTCTAGTCTAGGTCCAGCTCAATGCTTGAAAGTCTAGTGCTTTTAACAAGTAAAAAGCTTCTAACTCCATCAGTGTTCTTTTTGGCATCTAGATCCTTGGTCCAAGAGTACATCTTCAAGGTGTTTAAGGAGCAGCCCCTCAGAATGGCTGAAAAAGCAGCAAACTGAAGCTCACACTGAGAAGAGCAAATGTTTCAGCATCTTAACAGGTCATCCATATAAATGACTTCCATGTTGCCCATATACCAGATAATCCACACCTACAAACAATTAATCTGGTATATCTAATGCACTTCTTATTGCCACATACAATGACTGTTTCATGTGGATTTTTACAGACTTGCATATAAGGTATTTAATTTAAATTTAACCAGAGAAGTTAAAAACTCCAAGTTTTGCTTTCCTTTCTGGATTAGTGTACAGTACACAAAGAATTTTTAAAATGTTCTGACATATATTTTGTTTTTATTATTTTATCCTGAAATGCTTTTTTGCTGTTCATTTGTTGGGTCAGAAAACAAACTGAAGGTGCTGGATGTATGGGTAGATTTCCCATAACTAAACTAGTATTTGTCTTATGTCTTTCTATGCTTTGGAGAGATTTTGATTCAGTTGTCTTGAAAAGAAGTCTTGAACTGAGTAGGAAAAATCTGGATTTGGTAGAATCCAGAAGTAGAAACCTGCTGTGTCTCTGAATCTTGTTCTGTCATATGACCTACTGGAGTAATATACAATTTTTTTGGATCCCTGGTTTGAGGGAAGAGCACAGGTAGAATTCACAATTTGCTCTTTTACCTGTTTCTGGCTTCCCACCTCCCAAAACTGTTCTCAAAACTGTTGGTAAATTTAAGAACTCGTGGGCTATCTGCTAGGAATCTAGAGTGAATCTTAGTCTACATACCCTTTTATGTTAATACTCTAGGGAATAAAAGTGTTTTTGTACTTCGTCAATTGTTAATAACCACACTATGATTTAAAGATTCACAGTTTTCGTTACTATAGGCAGCGACATTTAGTTAGAAAGAAATCTTTTCAATGAAATAAACTAATTTCTGTGCAATTTGGTGCTGATTTATAAGACTGTGAGTTTTCTGAAGTGCCAGGTAGGTGATTCTTTCAGCCAGGGAAGAAGGGATATATCAATATGCAAAGGTTACAACTGATTCAAGAAGCTATGAGGAGTTGGTAAAAAAAATTTGAAGACTAACTGGAAAAGTAGAGTAAACTCTCCATTAACCACTTAATTACTAATCTTCTGAGCCACATATGACTACAGGCTTAATGAAGGCAATGAAATATGTGCAATTTGTATCCAAGGTAATTACAGGGACACTGCAATTTTCAAAAAAATATTAATTTTATTAATCTTAGGAATGCGAATGCACAGAGAAAATTTGTAAAACAAAAGCAATGGCAAAGAGGATGAATAAAAATACTTTAATGTTATTTAAATTAGCACAAATGTTTGTTTTATGAAGCTCCATTATCACCCTAAAATTCATTTGCAAATGATCTACTGAAGCTGAAAAAGGAATGTGGTCATGTACATGTGTAAAACAAAAATGTGAGACTTAAATGTTGTAAATTATCAGATTTATTGTCAGCTGGAAAAACTGGAATCTGATTTACAATTGAAGTCTCATTCACAGCATGGATCAGCTACCTGCATTTGAAGTATAGATGTTACAAACCCAATTATTGTTCAGTTATCACGTCACTTGCAAAGGGTGTGCTTTATGAAAATAGGTCATTACAGCTGTGTCTTCTACTCATTTTTTCTTTTCCTGTTCCTTTGTTATTTTTTTTTTTCTTTTGTTCTTTTTAAAACACTGATTTCTATCTTTTAAATCAATGTTTATTTAGGCTAGACTTTTCTGTGTTCTCTCAATGTGTGACTCTCCCCAAAATTAATAAACATGCACATATATGAAATCTGCATAAATTACTAGACTTTACATGAATAATACAATTTTAGTTCAACAAGTGCCAAACTTCCTGTTTGGGGTGCCAAAAATAGTGTAATCACAAATTCCTCTCCCCTCAGTCTTCTAAATTTGGAAGAACATAAAGCCAGATTAATATGTCTTGTATTCTGTTATACTTTTGGCCAAGTTCTGGGGGATGGCGCAGTTTCCCAAAAGGGAGGGCAGTACCACTGAGCTCCACTGAGTCACACCTTTGCCAGAACCGTGCATGAGAGATCCCCATTCTAGGGTTAGATCTTTTTATAAATTTTGAGAGGATGATAGTTAGGTCCACAACTTAATTTACTTCTGTCACTACTTTAAAACAAGAATCACTCTTGATGATGGAAACTGATAACTAATGGACAGCAAAAAAAAAAAAAAATAAAAAAGGGAAAAAACCCCCAAACCAAAACGCTAATAACCATAGAAGGCCTGGAAAAAATGTTTTCTAAGCATTTTAATAAGGTAAATAGCTATTAACCCTGAAGACCAGGCTTGAGAGTTCATTCAACTATGTTGTTTTAGAAAGTGCTCTTGTTGAGTATTGTGCTGAGAGGGATGAATTCAAACATGGCCACAGGTACAAGAAGACTCGGAATTCATGTCCATTAAGATGACAGACAGCTTGCCAGATGGAGCCAATGGAAGCAGCCCTTTTCCTTTACAACTGTAATGCTGCACACTCATTAAAATGAGACTGAGCTGCTGTGGTGGCTGGAACAGAGTTATGTTTCCATTTGAAGGGGGTTTGTTGTAACACACGCCTTTCTCACCATCTGAAGATTTTTAAATTGGAAAAGCCAAACAAACAAACCAGAAGTGGACAAATTTGGGTTATGGAGTTATAATAGCCAGGTCAGCAGTAAATGTCACAAATTAAGATATTTTGGTTAATATCTATATTTTTGTGGGAGCCAATATCCATAAATGATTTTAGGAACATTGATAGATGATTTGGCCAGCAGACAAAAGTGTAATCAGCTAAACTGTATTTTAAACACATTAAAGAGAAGAGGTATAAATACCATTTCATGCATAACAATCTAATGCACTCAAAATTTTCTTGGGATGAATGACTCCTTTGCTAAAAGTGGTGTTTCACAAAGATCTTTGATCTTTTCTCCCCAATCACAAGTTGCTCAGTATTTTTGTCATTCTTTGCTGTACAAACAGAAGCTTTTTTTCTACAATAATTTTATTTGTATTTGTGGGTATTTGTAATTATTTGACTGTCATGTTTAGATAATGACGTTTTGGACTTTTCTATTTGTTTCCATAGAATAGTTTCAGTGAGTGGTTTTCCCCATCCATTTGTGAGATTTCTGTATGCCAGAAAGATTCTTACAGATAGCACTGACTCACCTGAGTAAGCAAAGGAAGACTCCTTAATGAGGGGAAAGAAATGAACAATTTTGATTTCAATTATCTTTGTGTCCTCCTTTGGCCTAAAATCTTCTTGGATCCAAAATACTAATAGCATGCATATTCTGCTTCCCAGTATTTTGTTCAACAGTTGGTATGTTGGCAAAATCAAAGAAAAGTTATTGAAATATTTGGTGACAACAAACTGTTAAATTAGGTAAATTAAACCAGTGTTGTCTACTTGGGATGCCTATTTTAAGCTTTCTATTGAGGTACAGAGTTCTAAGTAAACATAGGTTGCATTTTTAGAAGTGTTGAGGTCAATCTGAGCCTCAATTAAATTACAGAATGGAAAATCAACCTAGAAATTGATGATTTATGAATGTACCTTTAAACATTCGAGTATTGGGGTTGAGATATATGAAAATGTTGGGAAGTATTACATTAAGACTGCTTATGGTGGTAACTTAGTGACCTAATTTTCCAAAAAGCCCATTGAAAGTTAATGAGACATATGTGGCAAAGTACCTAGTTTCTTTTAGAAGAAGCTTTCTTTTAGTCAATAAGCACTTAAATGTCACTGAAAAGTGCTATGTCACATTTTGGTTTTAGTCCAACTTCAGTATTATATATTGGTTTTAGTGAGACAAACCCAGTATTTTGTTTTCACATTCACAGGCCAAGAACATTATATACATTTATATTTTTCCAACTGATAAATTCAATAACGCTCTACTTTGCAAGACATTTCAAATAACATGATAACATTAAATGGATTTTCTGTGCCACTCTTCAATTTAATGCACTATCATGTGTTGAGGCAAGATTGTTTCATTATGATCATGTGGCATTCTTGAAAACTTTTCACACAGTATGATATCATTAGAACTGATAAATCAACAAAAATAACTGACCAACTTCTACTAATTTTGTTTTGACTTGATTAACTCTGCAATGTACACTGTATGGATCACAAACGCCGTATCAGTACATGCTTAAAAATCAGTAAAAAAAAAAAAAAAAGAAGGAAGCTAATGAGCAATATCGCTAACTGAAAATTTTGTAGATACCTTTTAGCTCAGGTGATAAATATTCCTGACAAGTTCAGCAGGATTTATGGAGGTTAGCATAAAGCTTTTTGCCTTATTTGAACAGAGAAGGAAGAATCCTGCATGCTGTCTTGTAAAATGAATTAATATAATAAGTTACAGAATAGCAAATGAATGGTTAGTAACTGGGCAAAATTGACTGACAAATACACGGAGCGTAAGTAAGAAAGAAATTAATCTTAAAAGCATTGTATTAGGCTAGATAAAAGAATAAAGAAAGAGTTCCCCGTTACAATTCTCTGCAGCCAACTTGATCTCAAGAACTTCCTTTGAAATGCAAAAGTTTCTATTACTGTTCTGCTTTTATTTCAGCTCCTGAGGGAGGCGTTGATCAGTTTTTCCAAATGCATCTGCAACATTCATGGATAAACCTGTTAGAACAGTGAAAAGCTAAGTATGAAATCCCGTCTTCACTGAACAAAACTTCCTCTGTTTTCAGTGCTATCCATAATTTTCCTCTGTGGCTTGTGGTTGTGCAAGTAAATTAGCATTTTGTTTTCAGAATTGTATGTGTAAAAGTCCAGAGATATGAATGCAAACAGGGTCTCATGTGCTGATTTGTAGATTCAGACAGATGGAGCTCTCTTTAAGAAAACATTGTTTAGGGGGCCACTCGAGAGCTCAGCATATCCAACAGAGCATTTAATTGTTTTTCTCTTAAGTATGAAGAAGACTTTCAGCATTTTATCCTTTAAGTGTTATTCACAGATGTGCACGCAGGATGCCATTCACAAAAGAAATGAGGCGACCTGTGTTCACCTTGTTAGGTTTGCTGTTGGTAGAAAAAGGAAGGAAAAAAGAAACTAGAGGAAAAAATCAAAAGTAAACAGCTCTTTCTGGGGCCTGATTTCACTGATGAGCACTCATGGGCTCTTTGACCAGCCTTACCTGGGAATTCCCACAAATCCAGCTCAGTCCTTGCCTGAGGTGTAGACTTTGCTCCACCCCTGTCTCTGGTCCCATCACCAACTGCTCCTGACAGGAATTTATCTGGCCTTAGTTCACTGCCATGTTTAGGGTTGATGACAGGCCCTCTTACCAGCACTGTGTTCTGCCTGCCATGTTCAGATCCTGGGAATGATGTCCTGTGTGTGAGAACACAGCCAGCACAGGGGTTCCCCTCAGCTCCTGGCTCCCCTTCCCAAAGCAAGCAGCTGGCTCTCACTGCGCCCTGGCAGCAACACTTGTCAGCACAGTCCTCTGTGATGAGTTCATGCTGTCACAGCCAAAACTTTCAGGCCCACCAGCTTTCCCTTTGATCTCCTCCCTTAACGGAACACATCTGTCAAGTTTACGAAACTGACACACAGCTATCAGATTCGTAAGCTTGAAAGGAAAAAGAAATAGCTCTTTTATGAAACCAAAGATGAAAACAAGAATATTCTGTCATACTGCTTGTAAATACAATAGTAAAACCATTGCAGAACTGAGGAATAGAAAATTATATGCCATTTTCTAAAGTTTGTTTTATACACAGATGTTCTGTAAGTTTTACTATTACCAAAATAAGATAGCAAAAAAACCCAAAAAAACCAAAAAAACCATGGACTTCATTGGAGCCATCATTTCACTCTAAATCTTCATATTTCAGATGTCTATGTTAAAGAGATCATGAACAACTCTGACACCAGTAGGGAAGTTTCTACATGACCTGTCGTTATGCTCCCAAGGTAGGCCCCATTTCTTCTATTTTACTGGTTGCGTTGGTGAGACACTCAGAGATCTTTAAGCTAGTCAAGACTTTCTGCTATATAGTTATACTAATTTTAGTTTCCACTCCAGTGAGTTTATAAACAAATGTTGAGACAGAGCAGATGAGGACCCAGAAGATGAAGGTATCTGTAGCAATGGAGTGATTCAGTTTTGTTAAGCTGGCTTTTCTCAATGAGTTATTTTGTTTTTCAAGATGGTAAAGCAGATGAAGAATTTAATTTGCAGTGACATAATGATGTGGTTCTGAGGACTTTAGTAAATGTTCTCCCATATAGAAGGACTAGACTATGAGTATATATAAGGGAGCTTATAAGAAAATCCCTTCCTGAGGCTAGTAAGATTTATAGGAAATATTGAAAAGTAATAGCAAAATTTGTAGTGATGCATTGGGATATTTCACTTTGATGCGAAACTAGGTGTTTAAAAATTACTAAATCTAATAATCCAGATATCACAAAAAACGTGTGCTTGCCTCTGTTGCTGGCAGGATCAAACCTGCAACACTGACATTTATGAGCACCATGCTCGGACCAACTGAGCTAATCTCATTATTTCCAGTATAATTAAACAATATGGAGATTTATTTTAAATCAGTGGTGCCATAGGCCGATATAAATGCCACAGAAATAACAATTACATTGACCCAGATAATCTGATCTATGTGCAGAAAAGCTGTGCTCTGCAATGGAATTGTCATTACATTTTACACAGTAGCGGCAAAGATGATGACATTAGGAAACTGACCATTAAATAGAGTCCATCTGCAATGGATTGGGAATAAGTTTTATTGGTCATAATAAAAATTACATGTATAATGTTTGATAGCTGCATACACTGAAATGGCCATCAAACCTTTCCCATGCTCTGCCCTGGGTTCATTGGTATGAAGAGCTTCCTTTCATCAATGTCATGGTCTCACACGGCATGGTCTGTAGAATTCTTTATTTCTGGAGAGAGATTGTTTCTGTCAGACAGATTTTGTATCATTCTCCACGTCTCATATCACTGAAATAAATACTAAGCAGACAGTGAGCTGCTTAGTTAGTAAAATTTTTAAAATCTTGAATTTCTGAAAATCATTTTGCTGTTGGTAGATGTTCTTTATGGGTCATAAAACAAATTCTTAATATCTTCTTTTTAGTGGTACTGAAATAATAAATATGTATACATATACTTAATGTAAAATGTAAATGTTATTAATATGTCACATATTTATTATATAAAATATGTAAATGTAAAAAGTTGTGATAACAAAGTATTCAAACACTCCTTTTTTTTGTGCTGCTAGTTGGAAGCTTCCCTACAGTTCTTTTATTGCTCTTCAAGAAATTACTCTTCTCTCACTTCTCATGGTTTTTTTTTTCCTGGTCTTTAGTTCCTGTTTTCTTATTATCATTGATGAGTTTGTTGCCTGACTAACAGATAACTGTGGCTGCAAATCACATCTTTTCTGAAGTTTGTTCCTTTGGAATACAAGCCTCTTAACATGGAAGGAAATTAAAGAGAGTTTCCTAATTGAAACAAATTGTTCCAGCAACATCATTCGTTTGCACAAGATCCTGGAGAGAAAGCACCACAGATTCCAAAGCAAAGGGCAGGTATATAATACCCATCTTAGTCACAGCAGAGTTTTGTGAACTTATTCACCTAAAACTAAGGTTTACTTGGATTGTGTGGTCTGGTGTTGAGCTTCTTTAGAGCCCTGGCTGATTTGTGACAAAGAAGATTAACTTTATCACTGCTTGTGGAACCAACAAATAAATTCTATAGCCAGATATCAACGAGAGAGGTTCCCTTCCCATAAACTTGGGAAGCCTGGGCCATTGCAATCCTATTCTCTGCACCGTTGTCAACATCCAAACCCTGCTCTAGATAAACCTGGCTGGCCTATATTGCATTTTAAATTTTTGAAAGTAGTATTGCAGATGTAGAGGTTTAAGCATAGATAAGGTAGAGTTTGTAGGGAGAACTGACATCTTTTGTTGTGCCAAGTGATAGAGCTGACCAAAAAAAAGGAGTGCTAAAGGGATTTTTAATCACTTACAGTAATAGCAGAACAGAGAATACTAAAGAACGACAAAATTGAGCTGAGATTTTCTTCTTCTGGGAGGGAGGGAGAAATAAGAAAAGGACTTTTATCCTCCATTGTGTAATGGATTATGCAGAGGCTAAGCAGTTGGGTGTCCTGCCCGCTCATAATTTTGAATGGAAGCAACACATCTAACAGCCATTCCCAGATAATCAAACTAAAAATAACTACTCTGTAGAATGCCTGGAGAAGGCTGTATCTTCACCCAGGCAGGTAAAACCCCCCAGTGCTTAGGACTGTTGTGTGCACCCTTTAGGAGAGGGAGAGGCAAGAAGGCAGTAGGAGTGAGAAAGGAAAGGTAAAGAGTCCTAGGTCTTTTAGGAAGCAGAGAAATTTTGGCTGAAGTTTAGGACACCTGGCAATTTAGATTTACTTGTCTGATTTATTAATATTCTGAAATGTATAGCAGGAGATTGGCAGAACTTTACAAGTCTCCTCTCAACTAACCAAGAGTTCTTTTAGTGGTCAGTAATTACCTTTTTTTTGATCTTTGTTTAAAACCCTTCACCCAGTAAATTTCATTTTTTTCTTTCAAAGAGTTTCAGGACCAACATTCAAAAATTTGTTCTTAAAATACACCTAAAGAAATTGGTGAATAACCTGCTTTGAAATAGTACCTGAAATAGGGTAGCAATTCAGGCCATTCTCTCACTGGCCTGAATATATTGCAGAGCCAGGTAGCTGCTTGTGAAATACAGAGTTATCTTGAATCTCTTTGACTTTCCAAATCTTTTAACTACATTTATCTGCAATATATAATTAATTCTGAGATGTTTGATACTGTGTAGATTTGGTATTACAGTATCAAAACCTCCTTTTCAGGTTATTTGTAAAGCCTCAGTGATGAAACACTTTAACAAAGCATATGGAGTGCCAAAGCTAAGAGGAATTTAGGTTTTATTTTCCTATAGAAAGAAAGCAAACTGCCAAGAGGAATAGAAAAACAACAAGACTGCCTGCAGTATACTCTGTACAAGAATATTGTAAAAGGTCTGATATTTTGATATGCTTTTTGTATCATCTACGCCTTGATCTCAAATAACAAATCAATCTACTAAAGTAACAGATACCCTAAATTTGCATATCTGATTAAATATTCATGTGACATGTATTTAAAAGGCATTCAGCTGAAAAGACTTCACTCAGTGTCTCTGTAAAGGCTACCTAATACCTTGCATTTCTGTGAATGTTTCTGAGTTAAGCAGATAACACCTACTTCCAGCTTTCTAATTTGTCATGGTAGGAGCTGTAAGGAAAGCTAAAAAAAGAAAAACTTCCCAGCTGCCTACATGGCCTGAAATTATTATATAAAGATTCCAAATCTAAACACTGTGCTAAGATCAATCCTCTAAGAAGAAAAAATCAGGTATTTTTTTAAAAAATTACTATTATTATTATTTTTTTAATAAAAAATGAGCTGTTTCACTGTCAGTCTATCTAGAGTCTTTTACAACATATTTCTGACACTATTTAAAACAAGGCCAGAGTATCAAAGGCAAGCTGCCACAGATCAGACTCAGGAAAGCTGACACTGCAGAACTGAAATGAAATCAGGGAACCATGTCTCAGAACACAGATACACACCACTATTAACTGGAATTTGTAAAGTTTTTATAATTTCATAGAGTTTCAGATCAGAAGGCATTATTTCACCTAATTTAGTCTCTTTTATATCACAGTTCATACTATCAGAGTCACAGGAGATCTCAGACTAAAGCATCTTGTTCCTTAGAACACTGAGACAGCAGAGACCACAGAGATTTTGGCATCATGAGGACATCTGCCTTGGCAGGAGATTGGTTAGGTCATACCTACGTAGATGATTTCAGCAGGTAAGTACAGCCTGCAGCGGAGGTGCTAAACCTCCAAGTCATGTTCTACATTGAACACACTTTTCCAGAGAGATTTCTTTCTGGCACCAAAGTTGTTTTTGGCAAGATCTGCCAATTTCACATGACAGGTTCACATGTCCATGTTTTCTCTCTGTAGAGTTCGGAGTACAGGGTTGCTGAACCACTACCCTCCATGTGTCTGGCATATGGATAAGAATTATTCTTTCATCTTAGGACACTGGAATTCCTTTTTCTGCAGTGAAGTATAGCCAAACAGACTGCAAATATATGAAAAGGCATGATCAGATACAATAATTTAGAAAAAAACCTAGCTGCAGTAGTTCATTCCTTTCAATAAACTGCTTCCAGCTTTGGCCAATTTCTCATTCCTCAGCCAGAACAAATCCTCCATTCCACCCAGGTAAACTTCAGCATCCATATGGAAAAACTTTATCCGAGAAGATGACAGTGTTAAACTGTAATGCAGAAAGCTGACAGTAATTCTTGTCTTCTTTATGAAGTGTCATAGGCATGTGAGGTAGTCTGTCAACCTTCATCTTATTAAAGCCCCAGACTGGAAAGGATGGGGTACTGAGACAGTAAGACTCATCAGTCCACAAGTTGCAAGGCCAGCCCCTGCTTTGGGGGAGATATAAAGCTGGTTTTTTTTATACAACTCCAAATGCTAGCCATGTTTGGCTGTGAGAACCTCTTTTCAGTTTAAATATATATGTACACATGAATAGAGGCATTTGCCTTTTTTCACCCATGCTAAACATTCATTTATGAAGACTTCTGAGTATTTTGCCTCGTGTTCAAGCTGTAATTTTCAAAGTATTAAGTGTTGTCTGTAATTTTCTTAGATTGCAAGTATTTCACAATGTGATTGATTCTTAGAGAATGATGAAAAAAAACATAAAAAAGATGCCTCTAACTCATAAACATGTGCCAGGGAAAAAAATCAAATATCTTATTCTTAAGACAAATAGCAATTTTTTTTTCCTGGAATATTTTGCACACTTTTAGCAATTTGAAACTTGCAGAGTTAAAGATACCATTTTTATATTTGAGTTCTTGGCTTTTTTTTTTCCCCCCTGAACTTGCCTAGTGCTTTTTTAGACCTATATAAACATACCACCCACAAAAATCTTTAAGTTAAGAAGTTATCTCACTTAACTGGAGTGTTGTTAAGAACCACTTCATTTTTCAGATGACTTTTCTTCATGCTGGTTTCATTTGATGCCTCTAGGTCTTAACCTGAAAGACACAGTCAGTAGTTGATCTCTCTTCACCTTCTCTTTTCCTCTCTGTTTTATACACCTCAGCTACATTCCTTCCAGTCATCTGGATAATTAACTCAAAATTACTTTATCTTCAAGAATTTCATTATATACTAGTAGTTCCACTAATTTATAGGGGATAATTGTCAGGCTGATCTGCCTGTAATTCCCCATGGTTTTGTAAGTTGAATATATTAGGATGGTGGTGGCAGGACAAGGCTGTCTTCGGAAGGTTTTTAATTTTGCAAAATTTGTTAAAAAGCATCATTAGTGGTTCATCAGTCTCCTAATATACCTTTTTTCAGGCTCTTGGCTAAAGATTTTCAAGCTGCTGGTTTGAAAATACTTTCTTTTAGCAACAAGTGAGTCTTCCTTTCCTGCTGTTTAGCATCCCAATCGTGGATGTTTGCTCTTTTTCTCTTCCAGCTGTAGAACAGAAGTATCTGCTCAACACACTCTTCTTTCAGAAATTCTACCAACTGCATCAAACAATTGATCTACAAAAGCCTGGGAATTTTCTTTGGTTTTTTTTTTTGCTGGAAGATCACTTTTCAATGAAAAGATTCAGACCAGTTTCTGACACTCAGATCCTTTCAGGTCAAAGATCTAAAATTCAGGCATCTGAATTCCTAAGTCACCTTTTACAAATGTGGGTTAGGAAACAGACTGACTAAAATTTTATACCTCAGGGGCAGGAGGCACATGTTTTTAATTAGAACAAATTGCAGGGTTGTTTTCCACTCAAAATCAGAAATCTTTTTTTTTCTTATATTCTGCAAAACATTTTCTGTAGTGTAGGTGACTTGCTATTGGGGAATATCAGCTGAAAATATATTCTAAAGAAAAGATTAAATGACAGCTAAAGAACCACAGAGGAACAAGTATTTTGTGCTAAAGTAGTGTCATAGAAATAAACTATTTCACTTTGGTCTTCTAAAACATACATACAGGAGTTTTTGAATACCTGATATAATTACACAACATTCTACTGTAAGGAAAAAAGAGAACTCCTTTATCCATCCACAAGATTCCTTAATTGGTCTAGAAGTCTTGGATGAAGGAATTATCTTGCACAGCTGTTTGTAGCATTGCCTGGCATGTTTAGAGTTGACAGAGATAGATGACTACATTTGACAGTTTACTTTTCTTCTATATATTTTTTAAGCTAGAAGATCAATTGGACATCATCAAACTTTGGCAGGAAGAAATAGATCTGTTTCTACTTCCAATTATTTTTATTCTGCATGACATGCTGAAACCTGTCGTAGCTAAGACCAGATTGTCCAGTTTTAATAATTCACACTCTTTCATCAAAATGACTTCTATTACACTTTGTCAAAATAAACGGCACTGCAGAGGTAATTGGAGGCATGTATCTCACCTTACTGCAAAACTGAATGTAGAGAAATACACAAGTAACTTGTTTATCTCAAATTAATCATGCCAACAAAAGAGAGGACACTTTTATGTAAAATCTTTCCCTGAAGTAGCAGCTTGCCTCTGTTTCCTTCATGATAGCCTACTGTTCCCTAAAATGTCTTCACTTTACTCACTCCCACTAAGTGGGCAATTATACAGTCTGACAATATCCTTCTTTTCCCTAATTATCCGGTTGTAACTAACATGCATGCCCTTGGTCCAACACCGACCAGCAAATGAAGCTGAAAAATAGAGTTAGTGATCTTGAATGTCCAGAAAAATAATTAAATATTTGATTTTCCTCTCTACATGCCCATTTTTATACTTTTGAGGAGAAAAGATACATGTGATAGAGGGTCTGTGTGGGGAAGGTAAATTGTTCTTTAGAAATGAACAGTGACTGCTTCCAAAGAATCCTTGTATGTGTGTGTGGATGTTCATGTGGGTGTGTGCATGTGGGGAAGAGTCATGAGCTTGAGAGGTTGATGGTAGGTGTGGGGATGTGTTGAGGTTTGTCTACAGGCTCCTGACGGGAATTGACGAAAACAGAAGGGAAAAGGTGATTGAAGTGGAAGGCTCACAGGAGCAGAGAGGAGACTGAAAGCAAGCTGTACAGGGAAAGAGGGAAATTAATTAGATGGGAAAATATGCCAACATAAATACCAGAGTAATATAAATTTAAAGAGGAAACAAATACAGTGAAGCAAAATGAAACAAAACAAAAAATCAAGGAAAAAAAAAAACAAACCAATACCCAACATATGCAAGGAGACCTAAGAGGTGAAAAAATGTTTACTTAAAGAAAGCTTGAAGCAAATATGTTTTCTCTGTTTTAAAATGTTAACCAAGAACAAATTACTAAGAAATAAAATGTCTCATTTCCTAGTTTGCCTGAGGCAGCAAAGGGCCCAAAGCTTAAATGATGAAGGAACATTATTTAGCAGAAATTAGTGTTCGAAAGGGCTATGATTTGTTGTATGGTGAGTGAATGTGATTGTCATGAAAGAAAGAAATATTTTTCCTGAGCTGGAATATTGCACATCAGTAAGCACTTTTGGTCCCACTGCTCTTTGATTTCCTCTGCAGGACCTCCTGTTATATCAAGACACAAGACATGCCTTTGTGGGATGTGCTGCTGTAAAGCAGAAAGCTGGAAGAAGCTGCAGTGGTTATGAATGATTGATGAAGGCCAGAGTAGAAAGATGATTTTTTTTTTGATTGCTTCTGATATTCATTATCCTTCACCAAGCCTGTCCTGGCAGCTTTAGATCATAAAGATAAGGACATACTTGAAGGCACAGCACTAACTTTAGGGGTCATGAGGTCTTAACTCTTCTGAACTAGTCATGGAAGCCCACTGTCTTGTGAATGTGGAGTCCTCCTTCTCAGCTATGAAGAGCTGCATGAAGAAAGTGGGACAGCATTCCGTATTGTTATGGAATCAACTTTCTTTCACATCAGTACTTTTTGAGGCATGAGTGGGAGTTACAAACTTGCATTTGTACATATGTGACAAAACACCAGGGTCTGTAAATCTTCAAAGAAACTTAAGTAATGGGAGAAGCTAAGGGACAGGTATAGATTCACTATTCCTTGACCTCCAAAGAGTGGAACAAGACTTTACCTTGGTAAACGCTATTCAAGGCTGTCAGCTTTCTGCATATTCAACCACAGAAGAACAGTCCAATGCAATTTTATTTTTGCTTTCAGAGTTACTCCTTTCAACAGCTGTGCTTTTGCTCTAATAGGAAAGAATGCATCAATTAACTGGAACAGCTTCTGTCCTTTCCTTTACCTTCACTAGTTTTTTATGCTCAGTTATTTACTTAGACTCTTTAGCAAGGCAAGTGCACACTCCTTTCTTATTTGTTTATTTTCAATGAAAGCAGATACATGTTAGTTTTGGGTAATTTAGCATCTGCCAAATGACAATGATATCTCCAGTGCTTTGTACAACATTACATCAATGCAAAAATGGTTGATTACTTCCTGTTGCCTTACCAAACACCAGAGTAATTATTACAGTAATGCATATTGTTACCTTGATGTTGTTTACACCCAAGTGTTTTTCACCCAACAGCAAAGTAAGCTAAGTAGCTGTAAACTGCAGCCCGGAGTGAATACTGTATCCAGAAACAAAATTCCAGGAAAAAAAAAAAAAAGGAAATGCAGGCTATACAAATATATATACTCACAAATGGCAATGAATACATTGAACATAAAGTAGTAAATTAATACTTCTGTTTCTCTGCCTCAGTGCCCCTGATAGCTGTATATAGATGATAGCATGACATGCTACTGATTTGTTCCAGCTGCTACTCCGTTTTCTGTCAGAATGTAGCCCACTCCAATTTTGTGCTCTATTTTCACTTCTCTTTTGTACAGCTCTAAACCTAAACCTTACACTCCTTATTAACATTTCTGTCAAATACTTACCCTTTTCAAAAAAATTACAGTTATTTCAATTTATAATCCATCTTAAAAAAAAAGAAAACCTGTGTACTCTGGGAATATAAAATTGCTTTTTCTTATTAAGCTATTCAGGTGCCAGTGCAATTGTTATCACTAGGACTGCAATCATTAGAGATGTTGGTTGATATGCAAAAGGGTGTTACAAATGTGAATATAGCTGTAGGATTTTCTTCGTTTTCAAAGTGCAGACACACTGAAATATGCATTTAAATAGTTCCTTGGTTTCAGTTTTCTTTTTAAACCAATGATCTTTAGTTGAAGTTCTTTGGTGGCCTGGAGGTTTAGGTTTGCCTGAGTCAATGGGCACCCAGATATCCTGAGGCTTACCTCTGTGTTTAAAAACCTGATGTGTTTAAAACCTCTGGGTTTGAAAAACTTAACTGAGAACTTTGGCAAAATTTGGGAAGTTTTCACCTGTCCTCTCTTAGGTTCCTAAGCAAAATCAGAAAGATATGAATTTTCTTTCTGAAAAGCTGTATTTCATACACATGGAAATAACAACTCACAGTCTACCTGCTTTAGCTTTTGTTTGGTGTAAAACTGAAATTGGGTTTTGTTGGATGTCACTAGAGTAATTACTGTATTTTTAAAGATTATGACATTGGTATGCTTTAATATTTGCTGTCCAAAATAAAATGGTCATTAACAAAAATCAAGTTAAGGAAAACACATAGAAATGTGGGCTTATAATGCATAAGCATAGACAACTCAGTTACTAAGATTTAGGCAGGTTTGCATGTTAGTTGTCTGAGAATATCCTATTTAATCTCTATATTTAAGACTAAAATTCATATTCTATTTCCTACCAGCAGTCACAGGTGGCAGTAACAGAACAGAAACTTATGAATGTATAATTTTTTTTTCACAGTGTCATAATTCAAAGGCTATTTTGCAAGATTTCATTTTGATTTAAATTTTCTTCATCTGTTTTTCCTTTTCTTTCCCCCAGTGTTGGTGTGTCTGAATTATATTGGAAAGCATCTTTATAGCTACAAGAGCAGGAAAATAAAAATCAAAAATAAAGAAATGATAGGAGTTTTGATATCCCTTGCTATAGAAGGGAAAGAGAAAAATAGAGGTAAAAAAGTAGGATTTTAAAGGTGTGTTTTTATTTACATTTTGGTGAGACTGTAGCAGAAATGTGATTCTTGTCATCATTAACCTGATTAAATATAAATTCTACTCCTTGAAGCCTATCCTTTTTTGAGCAGGAATTTAAGTGGGTGACTTAAGATATGTAATGCTGATTGAGTTCAGTAATGATTTTTAAGGATTAATAACAGTGGTATAAAATCAGGTAGCATTTAGAACTCAAACTTTAAATCTTGGTTTTATTGTACCTCAGTTTATTAAATAGCCAGATAATAATTATAGTCTAGGATTGTCACCATCAGATCTATTGTCAGGAGCTGTGTGTTTAGACTGGAGTTTGTTCTTTTGAAATGGACATATGGATGCACATAATTAATCCTTACAAATGTTTGGGGTTTTTTTAGCATATTTTCTGCATAGTTGTCTATTTATTCCTATTTTTTCTGTATTCAATTTCTGTTTCAAACTGATGTCCCTGGTGTTACTTCTCGAGCATTTAGATCATTGAGCCTTTTTCCTTGTGTTTCTAATTTTGCATTTATAATCAAGCTCAGCTAATCAAACTTCCAAAATTTATGAAAACTTGTGAAAATCACTTATCAGTTTTACATGGCAGAAGGTTTTGTACCAGCGTAGACCTTGTTACATGTTGCTATATTTTTTTAATATGTAATGCAAACCATCTAATAGGAATCCAGTAGTAATATACATCTCCTGCATAATGCTGTTTTTCTTTTCCAAACCCATGGAAAACAAGACAGCACAAAAAAATCTTAGTCATTCCATTGAAATAAATGTTTTTCCTAAAATGCAAACCAAAGCTATTAAACTTCAGGATAGTCTCCTTCCAAGGCTGACCTCGACGAACTTGTGTGCATTATGTGGTAGGGTTATTCAACGTTCCCTCTTCCTGACGCCAAAATGTATTATTAAAATCTCATTAATACATTTAATGTCATTGTTGGAAGTGGAAACCAACAGAGACAGGAAGATTTTCATCCTGCTCTGTAATGGATGGGCTTAGCTTTTTTAGTTGCTTCAGATGTAAAGAATGTAGACTTAGAAAATTAGATATTGTTCCTTTCTCATGCGTTGCTGAACCCTGAAGAAAAAAATATTACCCAATGTGAACCTTGGTTATGTTTATGTTTTCTTATCCTCTTAATAAGGATACTTATATTAGTGGAATAAACACATTCATGTTAACGGGATTCATCTTAGATAGTCATCTACATATTGCTCAATAAAAATACATTTAAAAGAGTTGCTCAGTAGCCAAGAAAAATTATCAAATGTGTGCATGCTTCTCTCTGTATTTCTGAAAATAACTTTTGTATGTTGATCAAAATGTCAAAACAAAGTATCAAATACTACAATGATGCAGGAGAAAGCAACAATCAAAATTTTGGACATTTTAAAGCATTGACAAGGAATTTCACTAACTGCGTATCTAGAACCACAACATGTACTTTGAGCTGGACTATAATTTAATTTCATAATTGCCTTTGGTTCATCCTCTTTACTCAAAATTAGAAGCAGCTTATCAAAGTTTCAAGTTACATATTTAACCAGCTAAGGGTTTGTGTGTGATGTTCTCATTTACTGTCATTGGTGATTTTTTTGGTATGAAAAAATATAAACATGAAGAAGGAAATTCTAGCTGGAATGTGGAGAGCATCAAGGAGTAGCTGGGCTGGTTTCAGAATTAGCTGTTTGGAATTTAGGCCCTTTGTTCTGGGAAGAGTAGAAAAACTTGCAAATGCATTTTAGACCATTATAAAAGAGACATTTTCCATACTACATTTAGAGCTCTGATGTTATATAACTTGCATAAATACTAGCCAGTCCCTTTACAGCACTGTGGAAGCACTCTCATTCCTTAGAGTCTTTGAGGAACAGAACCTTACAGACACCACCAAAATAAGAGAAGCTTAAAAAAAATAATCCCACGCTGAAACAACTGTGGAGTGTCCACCTCACAGCAGGATCCTGGCAATCCTGCTTTATCTCTGTTCTTGAAACCTTCAGTCAACTTGCTTCCTCAAGTCCTTATCAGATTGTTTATGTGTGTATTACACCAATCTTTTTATTTGGTGTGCTTTGTATGCTGGGGTGAGGATAGAAGGAAATTATATGAGTAGGGTTTAGGATAGTAATGATGAAACAGACTTTGACAGTTGCTGCTGCTAAAACCTCCACAGTTTCCCAGCAAGGGACTGCAATTCTGGTCGCAATTGTTTCCTCATGTGCAGCACACAGCAGGATCATAATCCTGGTTACAACGATGGGAAATGAGACAAAGTGACTGACAAAGAGGAAGACCCCTTCTGCACTGAGGCAGCCTGATGTGCGATATTTTGTCTATTTAGAGTCATCCCTGTGGTCTGTACTAATGACATTATCTCCCAGGAGACCATTATCTGATGATTGCATCCCATCATGGATAGCTCTGAGTGGCCTGAGTGCTTTTGGAAAATATTATTTTTGTAACACCTGCTACATCCCTGTCTCCTGGTGGAAATTTAATTCCTCTTTTGGCCTGATGCTTTGCTACATTTCCCACAGTCTGTTTTCCTGTGTTGCAAAGCCAGTTTGGTTTCCTGTGTTATAGCTGCACAGGGCTACTGCTCCTATCAACCTTGTCTTGCTCATCATCTCTATATCAGTCTTATCTGATGGTGTCATCTTTGCTGCTGGCATATAAATCACATTGTTGATTCTCTGTGGTTTCTCTGAATTGAGTTAATGCTTGTAAAAGCTTGGGATCTGGCTCTGACAACTTGCCGTTCCTGGAATCCATGACTGTCTTGTCTTGTATTAATTCATCTTATAAAACCAACTATTTCTGCATTCAGCAAGAGTATCAGCTACTCTGTTAGCATTCCTTACTGGTACTTCTTCATTATATCTGTCAATATTTTGCTGAAGGGACTTACTCTTAGGTACTTCCTCTTCCTACACAATTTTTGTCATTTCTGTTTTTCCCTCTCTGTCATCGCTGGGGAACTGCCTATTTGAATTTTATTGTGTGGGGCAAGTTGTTATATTTGTATCAAAACACAGCTGAGATGAAAACTGCTGTTTTCAAACCAGAACTTTAAACCCGCTATATTGATATGTTTTTACATCTGCCATATACTTATAACAAAGTCACAGGGCTGGATTTGCATATGGCTTGTACTAAGCTTCCTATGTCTCCTGGAGGGTTTCACACTACTTTATTAAAATCATGTGCCTTAATTTTTCATAATTAGAAAGATATTTGAAATGTATTAAAATATTAAAATTGTGTTAAGATATGCTTTATGTTACAGCCTCATTCTAGCTATTCGTAATTTTCTTTATCCGTATTTTTGAGGGATTAGTCATTCTTACCCACTGAGGTGAGTTACTTTTCTAACACTTCATATTAAAAGTGTGGAAAATGATACAGTTAGATGCTATTCTTTTTGTCCAAAAATGCTACATAAAGAAAGCCCCATTTTAAAGACTTTACGGCTTCCGAAATGTAAGAAGAAACAGAATTTTAAAAAGAGGAAAACATCTAAAGGCTAATTTTTGTCTGTCTGAATCTTAAAGCAAAAAGCAGTCTTAAGAAAAGCATCTTAGATGAACAGGGCACCTTAAATTGCAAACTGAGAACTCATGTTACAAAGCCCTTTCATTTTCAGAACTATATGCAGAAATTACTGTGAACTTTTATGCAGGTTTCCCTTTTTCAGGGCTTTTTGAAGTTCTCCTTTAACTGTCTGCTCTGCATCCTGATTGAGGTTCAGCACATTTATATCCAAAGGAAATCACATCACGGCTGAAAGTAAATGGCATTGCTTCAGAAGACTACTGCTTCTAAAAGAAATAATTTTTTCAACCTCCTTTTGATCTTCCAAAAGAAATATTAATATAATTATTTGAAGCAGAAAAACCTTTAAGCTTTCAGCCATTACTATAAGCTATAAAAATAGCCCTTTGTAATAAATTAATTACCTTTTCAGTTCATATATTCATTTAAAACTGTCTATGCATAATCACAGTGTTACCTGTAAGTGTATCATTGGGTCCTACCTGTAAGTGGAAGCTTGAACAAGGTTAGGTTATTTTTTGCTTCTGAATGTTTTAAAACAAGTTACCATTTTTAAGTGACCCCAGAGTGGAGAGGTATGAACTACCTCACCCAGCTATCAAGAGCAGTGATTTATAACTTTTTTCTGAATCCGCCTGAAAAGCCTGAGATTCTTTCAAAAAATTATTTGCTGGCAAGCTACAGTTAACAGTTGGGAAGGAGGGATTTGGGTGGGATCATTTATCTTGTTTTGGTTTTTTTTCTTTTGGTTTTTTCTTTTTTCCCCCATGGAAAGTATCAGGCTGATTTTCATGCCAAATTGGAATTCCATTCTGACCTATGAACAGGGCCTAGGCAATATATGCAGAAGAGGTCACATGGGTTTTTTCTCCCCTTGATGATCTGTTTGGCAGAATCTATCACACAGTAACCCTCAGAAAGGTCTCTAAAATGTCCACAATGGCTGTTGACTACTGTGAATTGGATTAAGAGCTAGTTGTTGGAAATTATTGTATCCATAGTACTTTCACCAAGGCAAGTCAATATGAGACGACTTTTGCTTTTTTGTTTTGTAAGAAAATGTAATATCCATCTTTGAGCCCAGGCCTTCCCACAAATACTTTTAAATAGTAAACTCATTAGACTTTTAAATAAAATTATACTACATATGAAACCTTCTGCTTGCCAGCCAGCAAAAAGAAGAGAAAAATATATTTCTTATATTGCTCCTTGGAAGTAGCAGTTAGATGCTTTGGTATCCACCTGAACACAAAGGTCAATTTTTAGGGTCAGCTGAGGTTGACAGAAGTTATTTTAAGCTGGTTTCTCATTTGAGAAGCTGCATCTCAGTTGAGTGGTCTGATTCACTTGAATGGGAGGGGAAAAAACCCAAACCAAACATTTTCTTTCAAGAATAGGCCCCTGTGCCCATCTGCCTCTGTCAGGCAGTGCCCTATGTTCATTTATTACCCTCAGTAATCAGTTGTCTTTGAAAACTGTCTTTTATTCAGAGATACAGGCATTTGCCCTGAAATGAGTGTCTCCCGCTTGTAGAGTGGGAAGTTTTGGTTTCATCAAAATCAAGTTCTCTTTTGTGGACAGGAATATGTCTGTTCTTTATTAAATACTACACCTTCTATGAATAGGAAATGTCTCAATTTTTAAAGGAATATTTAAAGACTTTCTTTCTTATACAGTTGCTTTCGTTTTCTTTTCGATGAAAAAAATTTATAGCAACAGGCTTTACAGGGTCTTAGGTGAATATATTCTTTTGTCAACAACAGTCCAAATTACCTTAATGCATCAGATCTTCTTGAGCCCATCATTCATGTTTTTATTAAAGAAAATCATAAAAACAAAATTTCATTTTTTAACTTGAGACTTAGCTTTGAAAGCCAGTAGCATGGTGTTTCTCCTGGTATTCCCCAACTGAAATTTATTCTGATTTGACACGTGTAGCCAAATCTCTTGCAGCTTAATCCCACATGATTCATTGCCTTCTTATTTGATTAGCTTCTATGGTCCTTCCTGAGCATTTAGTGGATATGTTGGTCAAAAAAAAAAATTGCTGCATTATTTTGTGTGTTTTGTAAAATTTTATTCTAAAAGGGTGGGCAAATAAAGGGTATTTTCCTTTATTACAGAGGCATTAACATAATTTCTAATCGACACCACCTTGGCAACCAGTATATCTGTCTTGGAGCTTCCAGGGATTGTCTTTGCTGGACATGGAGGAAGCTTCTGGCTACCAAAACCTAGTCACACAAACCCACTATGCCCACACCCACTGTCCTGCCCAGGCCTTTTCAGAAAGGCCAGCATTCCTTTCTGCAGCCTGTACCAATGTGTTGTGTGTCTCTGTCCCACAGCAAAACTTACTGCAGCTGCTTACTGAACCTCATGAGACTTTTGTTGGCCCAGCCCTCAATTTTTTCACTCTCTCTCAGGACTCCGCCGTTTGTCATGTCAGACAATTCTCCAGTGCATTGCCATCTTCAAAGTCGCTGAGAATCCAGTCTATATCATCATCCACGTTGGTGATGAAAATGTTGGCAAATCTGGATCCCATATCAGCAGCTGCCATCACGTGCTGGGTCTTTTCTCCAGTTGTCCAGCCAGTTCACGTGCCACTATGAGCATGCTTGACCAACCCAAACACCCTTGCTTTACAAATTACAGTCCTATGGGAGATAAGGTATCTTCAAAGTACAGAGTATGCAGTTTAACACAGTGTTATTAGGGGAAAAAAAGCAACTAAGTCAACAAAAATAAAGTGCTGTAGAAAGAGGGGACGGCAGGGTAGAGAAGGGAGAGCTGGGACATGAGTGATAACTGCTACCACTGAGAACAAACCAGGTGTTTTTTATGTGTGTGTTGCCTGAGGTAGAAAGGGAATGAGTGTTTTCTTGCTCTGGTATGATATTTCAGTGGCATTTGCCAATATTTTCTGAACTGAGTTGGATAGAGAGCTTGCAGAGCAGAACTGAGGCTATGTGGAGCACTGAATTGCTTATTGTTTCCTAGGTGTGACATCTTTCTATGTCACCAGGATATTTAGTGGGTTTAGTGGTCTGTATAACCTACAGGGCACTGCTGGAAGAAACTTGCCAGAGAAGCTGTTACAGAACATATATTAACTACTGAAAAGGCCATACAGAAAACTCCTCTGGGCCGCTCAGAGGTATGAATTGCTGGTGCAGCTGTGTCTGTGTGGCAATAAAGAGTTTTATGCACTTCAGTCAAATGGCTTTAGTGTGCTAACCTCACTGCAATCGGTCCATTGGAGATAATTTAGTGTGTGGAGGAATGTGTCTGCAGCCGAGAACAGTAAGAAATGTTCTTGATTGATAATGCAGCAGGGAAAAGGTACTATCATTCTGGTCAGCTGCCAAGAGCTCACCACCTGATTCATAAGCAAAGGAAGATGTGAAAATTCCCTATGGATTAGCAAATATCACCCAGTACAATTTACAAAGGCTGTCAGCATAAGACGGAAGAGGCCCTGACATTTGGCAGGCTGTAGGAGAAAGATTATGCTACTTAATTCTGAATTCTCTTTCAAATCAGTCCCGTTTTTCCAAAATGTAGACTGAAACAAAAAATGTCCAAGTCATGCACACCATGACTCCGTCCACCTTGATCTTTTTGTAGGCTCCCTGCCTGGGAGGTGAATGCTGTTTGCTGAATGCTCTTTGGTGTGGCTGTCACAGCTTGTGCCACATTCTAAAAGCTGGGTGAGAATTCAGAAGGTGGTAATAGCATCCCCCTCCTGCCAGGGGGTTCTTTGTCACCACTTGTAGAGGAATACTGTATAAAACTGAAAACAAACATTCCATCTCTCACACAGCAGCCTTTCATTTTCACCAGTATTGTTGTGAGTGTTATCTATATCACTGGTTAGAGTGCATGGTCTTTGCCTGCTTTAGGATTAGAAAAATGTATATGGATATATATATATAGATATATATATAAAATTTCAATTGATAACAGGATATGAAGAACTGAGATTCCTGCTATTGTTTGGCACCTCGATATTTAAATGCTTTTACTTTGTAGAAAAACATATTTCTGAGATTTCTTCCAATTCACCAAATTTCTTCAGAATATTGCCACAATCTTCAGTAATTACTGTTGAGACTATGTCTCCTGATCATTTGAATTGCTGCAAAAGATAAGAAACGTCAACCAGGAAATGCTTAACCATATTTTCTTTAATTATTTGAAATGGAAAAGAAAATAACCTCTAAACCAAAGGCATATATTTTAAAGAAAATATAGCATTTATAATAGTAAATATGCATTTAATAATCTAAAATTTCATTTTTCCATCTTGTCCAATTTAGTTTTAAAATCACTTCTGTTTTAGATGTGCATTTATTAATGGAAATGTTAGAGCAACAGTAATTTCATGAAGAATATTTACTTTTTAATAAATGGTTTGTCCATTGAAATTTGAAAACTTAATCTTTCACAGAGAATTGCAGATTGAGTCAGTGTCTGTATTTATATGCTAATGACCATAAGGAAGAAAGCAGAATTAACATATAATGCTTAATTATGAGAAAAAAATGCAATAATCCTATAACTTGGAAGTAAAGCACAAACCATTTCTGGTGCATAATAGAGGCTTTAATTATGTACTTTCAGTGTAACAATTTTTAAGCAATAGTTCTGGAACTGGCTACAAGAGAGAATGAAAAAGTCTCAGTGAAAACTATTGAAATAAATTAGTCTTGTCCCGTTATAGCTTTGGAAAGCTCACTGCTTACAGTCTTGTTTGTGCATTTACATCATTGAGCAGAATGGTTTATCATTAAATATTTCACATGAGAGTGTTGAATGCTGCCTGATACCTGCCATTGTGCAAAGTGTCTGCTATTCCATTGTCTTCCAAAAAGAATCAACAAGCTCTGGATGCTGGGTTCCAGGGTTGTATTTAAGGTCTTTTCCTAGATTCTTATGTACATCATTGTTCCTCTTTGCACTGTTTTAGTGGTCCAGAACAGCACTGGGGCTTCAAGCTGCTCCTGTGGTTTCTCTGCAGGCACAAGGTCTTGGCAGGGCATTTACCAAGAAACAGCACTTTGAGATTCAGAACCAAGTGACTTTGGTCCTACACTCACCAGTTATTAACTGTGCTCTGGGTGAATGGTCCAAAATACAATGATGTCTCTCTCCCCCAATTCAGATGGAAATTAATCTCAGAAAAACTGAAGGAGTCAACTATCCTTTGCAGAAATTTTAAATATGTTCCTCAGCATTTTACTTTCGGATTTGAAAGGCCTAACAAGAACAAAATTGATCATAACAGGTGAAAACATAACAGTGTTTTTCATTGTTACATAACAATGTTTAATCCATTAACCATAACATTTCAGTCTCTTGCACCACCTCAGCAGGAAAAATTAATATATGATATAAAGAAATAAAGAAATGCCAAATGGTCTGCATACATCTCTCTCTTTCACTCTTTGAACTATGCTATTCATAAAAAAGCCTGGCTAATGGCTTTTTCTGAGGAACAGTCTAAATATTGCACAAATACGTTGATATCAGGATTAAATAAGAAAAACTTAAAAAAATTAAACTGCCAGGCTCTGCAGATTCAGGAATGTATCTGATACTAGAAAACAATGCAAAAGAAAAAAACAGCAGCTGACTTACTGTCTATGTGTGCATGTGTGTGTCTCCAACTTTTTCTTCATTAATAATATAATTGGGTTGAAGGTAATTTTACATATACAGATATGTTCTGGTGAACTGCAGCTTTCTGTTGGCTGGCAACAGTCAGTGCTGCAAAATATTTTTTCATGTTTCCCTACATCCAGCCCACTACCATAGTGTTTGTATCCAGGTGTTAGGATGCTCTTCAGTATGCCTGTTCATAGCAGCTGGCAATCCTAACCCCTGCTTTTGACAGAAGCTGTGCATAAATTTGCTTTACTTGCTTGAGAGTAATGTGCAACTCATATGTCCTGTCTTACAAACTTAAAGCTGCATCTTACTTGTAAAGTGTCCAATAAAATAGCAGGAGAACCCAACTTTGGGAAATTGATGAATGGTGGGGGTTTGGGTACAAACAAAAAATGTGATTAGTAGCAGAGGAGCTAGAACACAGAAAATACTGCTTTTGTCGCTGTTTTTCTCAGTCTCTCTGCCCAATTCTTTCCCCACAGCTGTTTCCCACACACTGTGCTGGTGGAAGATTTACTTCTGAGGTTGCCTACCCCCTGTGCTCTTGATTTCGTGCCTGTATTCATTTCTTCCCCCTGTTCATCTTATTCACTAATGTGAACTGCACTTTTGTGTCAGGTGGCCTTTCGGCTACATAAGCCTTTGATGAAGCATTAGAAAAAAATTCAGTGTTTGCTGTATTCATTTTAATGTTTCACAAGGCTGCTTTTTTCTTTTTTTTTCTTGAGTCTTTTACAGGGTAAAATTCAAAATTCTGAAGGCCTTCATTTGCCAACAGGCCAAATTATTGTATCTAAATATTGTCTGAACTGTGTAAGGATTATAATGTGCACTTGAAAATTAGTCCACAGTTTCTTTCAATATAACATCCAAAGAAGGCATTTCCAAGAAAACCATTTCCTGCACGTCACTATTTTGGTAAATGTACTCTAAAGAAGCATAAGATTAAATGTTGCATTAAATACAGGGCTTATAAGAAGCAGCTGATCACAGAGATTGAAGTTGCTTCATTTTAACAGGAAGGTGGGCTCTGAAAATAACTACTGAAGGATGATGATAGTTACTTTCATAGAGCAAAAACTTAAGAAATAACCAAAAGTTTAAGAGAACACTTTTAGTGCCTTGATTCATATGTAGGCTATACTCTGGGAAATGTTTAAAGTAATCCGTAGTTGAACATAAATGTCAATTAACATTTTCTTTTGGTACAAGTCCCATGCAGCTGTATTTCATTCAGATCCCTCAACCAGATAGGAAGCTCCCTGTCATTCAGAGTAATGAGACCAGCTTTGTAGTGAAGTGCTGATTAAGCTTCAAAAGGTAATAATACAGCTATGGCACTTTAAAGGCTGAGTTTTATATATGAATAATAGCATTTACAGTTACAACTGTGATGAAAATTATGAGGTTAATGAATCCTTGGGGTTCAGGACACATAGTGAGTACTAATTGGGATCAAGAATAAGTTTTATCAAGATCTGTAACACTGAGAAGTGAGCAGCTTGCTGGGTAAGGGTTTTATGCCTTTTACACTAGGAACCAACAGTAGTTGGTTTGTAATAGTCTTTATTAGCAGAGATTAGGTGGAATGTTATGTGATTGCTTACTTAGATGTTATCTTTGCCTTAAAAATACAGACAGAAGATATTTTGTATTGAACTAAACAATCAGGACCTCTAAGAAAGGTACACAAGGAAAACTGGCAACTTTCTTGTTTTCATTAAGTAATTCAGAACTAGAACTAATGGTATGAGTCCTAAAAGCACCTAAATGTTCAACTCTTTAAGATCTCAGTTGCATAATTTGTAATTATAGCCTGTTAAAATATTAAATGGGCAAATAATAAATTCTTCACTCCACATACATTCTGTTTTCCTCTTTTCTCAACAAGATCATAGCTGTGGCAATAAAATGTAGCAATAATCCACAGCAAAAACGGGAAGTTTTCTGGGGATTCATCTCATCACGTAGATCAGATAATATCACCTTGAAAGTAGCATTTTAGTTGTTATAATTGACCAGAAAATGAGTCAACTCCTTGGCTGATCCCACAGGGACATTTAATGGACATGAGCATAGTGGGATTTTACAGATGCACCAGAGCTTTCTCTGCCTGTGCTGAACAATTTAGACACAAGTTTTGTTACTGACCATTCCAGAAAGGGAACAACACAAACTTGGAACTGTATGCAAGGACTACAAGGACTGGCTCATAATCTTTTAACATCAAGCCTGCACGTCATGTCTTTCAAGAAATAAAAGGGAATCTCTAGGTTTGTTTTAAACAGTTCAAATACGAGAGAATCCCAAACTGCCCTAGCTAAGTTTCCTCACTGGTTAATAATTATTACTGTTTAAAACAGACCTTATTTCTAATTTCCATTTCGTGAGCTTTAACTCTCAGTCAAGGAATATAGTTGCATCTTAGCCTGCTATGTGGAAAAGCCCTCTGGTGAAAGATACACTCTTCCCCTGTCTGTTCTTATAGATTCCTTAAGCTTGACTTTGATGAGCTAAATAGATTAAACCTATTAAATCTCATTCTGTAAGGCAGATTTTCCAGTCTTTAAATCATCCTTGCAGTTTGCTACTTTCTCAAATTTTGCTACATGGTTTTAATCATATGGAGAATAGAGTTGGATATATTATTTCAGTAAACATCTCAAATAATACCATCACTTTGTTTTTGTCCAGATATCCACCTGCTAAACACTGCTAAAGACCTTATTAACTCTTTCAGCTGGACAAACTTCTAAGAAGTCAATCTGAAATGAACATTTAGAAAGACTCCTTTTTTTTTTTTTTCCCAGAATCACTGCTAGAATAGGAGTGTAAGTATGAACTATAATCTTTGTTTTAGAAGCACGGCATTAAGGTCAGAGAAATTTTAAATATATGGTTCTTAATAAGTTCTGTAATATCATAGCAGTTCACTGCCTAACTGAAACAGTAATAGAAATAACTTCTAAAATACTTTTTAAAAAATATTTACCATAGAGCCTTTAATTGGAGAAGCTTAGCAATTGCCCATGCTTTTCAAAAATGTGTGACACATACTGAATATGACCGGCAGGAGAATTGTTATTGCTCAGGCTGTTGTTTGGATGGGACCATTACATAGTACCTGGTGGTTTTCTGCTGTGTAAATGTGCACAGAGTGTTTCAAGCATAATCAGGACATCTTACAGACAGAATAAAAATCCCACTCATCTCTATAGCCATTACAGAATTTGTAAATGAGCCTTTCAGCACACTTTTCTTTTTAGTTTGTCATTGCACACATTCAAGCTGAATTGGGATAGCTGCGAGTTCAACCTATGTTAATTACTACAGTGCAACATGATTTAGTGGTTTACTTTATACTAGCTAGTTCTAAAACAGGGGGAGAAGAAAATATCCTTGATTCCCTAGCAAATCACTCCCAGTGTGTCTTTATGAGGAGCTGAAGCAGATTTTTGTGAGTTCTATGAACATGGCAGAGTGTATCTTCTCATATACATTCTGTTCAGAGTTTTGCCATTAAATAACTGAGAAATACCTACTTGAAAATGTCAAATCTGATTGTATTGAACCTTCACAATGAAGCCAAGTATGAAAAAGAAAGGTCTTAGTGTTTTTAAACTGTAGGTGTAAATCTGTATTACAACACATAAGGATTTTAATGTGTTTGATAGATTCTTTCTGTATTAAGAAAAACTTAGTGAAAAGTCTCTTATTAAAAGGATACCTCAATTAGACTGAGTAGATTCCAGCAAACCAGATTAGGTACAGGATGATTTAACTTTAACTTCAGTCACACTACTGCTAAAGTTGACTGCTGAATTAATGATGTTTGAGTCAATAGCAATTTTTTTTTAAGGTCAGATATGTCCAGAGGGGCTTAGTCCAAGAGGCACAAAACCAAATAGTTACAGATCAAATAAGTTATAAGCTCCACTGGGTAGGACCCACACATGACAGCTCAGGTTCAAGGAAGATATGTACTAACAGAGATCATGAAGGAACAACTCAAATATTTTCTTTGAACTTGTTTTGTTTTCTTTTTAATAGACATTAAACGGAATGTGAGCATTTAAAAGTACAAAATGTTTTCTGTCCAAAGTATGATCAAATGCTCGAAAGTCTGGCTCTTTGAAAATTAGCATCATTTCTCTAATTCTAAAAGATCTTAATCAATTTTAAAATCACATTAATTACTTTGATATGCCATAGGTGCTGTATACCCATAAGGATTCTGAACTTAAGCAAACTCAAAATAGGAGTAGTGTGTTCAACTCCATCTTTCTCATGTGGCTTATGAAATGTGCCTGTCTTTGCAAAGTATGCTCACACTGAGCTGTGCTGTGAGAAGAAGGGAACTGAGCAACTCAGTACCTTGGTACCATTGGCACATCAACAAAGAAGAAAAGACAGATTTCTTTCTGTTTGGAAAGTCCTGGTTTTGTCCGTGTGAGCAGAATGGTGGGCTATGGTCCTAGTAGAGAATTTGCAATTCAGGAGAAAGACTAATTTATCTCTTCATTTCAAATTGCTACTGCGTGGCAATAAGTGGTCTCTGAATCCTTTGAGTGAGCACAGTTTGCAGTAGGAGCTCTGCCTGGAGTTGTACAGTGGGCACAGGAGCACAGCATCCTCTGCAGCCTGCCCTAGTTCTCTGGAAATCCTTTCCCGTTGCCTTTTCATATAGAAAAAGACTTGTCAACAGCAAGACTTGATGCATATAGGTAAGAATTCTTATTAAAATTTGTTAAACATTCTTTACACTTTCTAAAACAGTTTCTTAGCCCAGCATATTTTGCAAGGAATACTTCCTTTCCTCAATAAGCAGCCGACATCATGGATTTTTTGGCTGAAAGGATGACAGTATTGACATTGGAAAATACAACAATATATATATATCATTTTTGAGAGATATTTTGACTCATTTTCTCTGCTGTTTAGAGTAAAAATCCAGGCAAGTTTCTTTTTCACAGTTAATTTTATCTTTCAGTTTCTTCCAACAAAACACTTTTTCAGGGTTACCTGTCTATGTGACAGATGTCCTAGGTTTTCATTCAAATCTGATTTTTTGGCAGCTTTTCTATTAAGCTCTGTGAATATTCATAAAGAGATTCTGATGTACCTAGACTTGACTTAACTGGGCAATGAATCAATTGCTGCTAAAACTTATGTTAAAAGAGAACTAAAAGAGAAAAGGGAACCCCCC